>JAQZBX010002329.1:35048-73208 GCA_029593785.1 Cabassous unicinctus | reverse complement strand
CCTCAAAACGTAGAAGGAGAAAGAAAGAGAAACGGAAGGTAAATGAGGCTGAATGGGAGTTGAGGAGATGGAAAATAAGGTACAGACAAATTAATCCTTAAAACCTGAGATATGGGAAAAGAAGAGGCAAAGGAAGCCATATTAAACAAAGCACGACCAAGAAAACGGAGCTATTGAATGTGCTGTGTTTTGTTGACTGTCATAGAATCAGTGACACAAGGGCCTTTGATGTCATCCTATATGATCCTGCACTGCACACTGCGCCAGCGGTAGCCCCTCTCTGCTGGAACTTTTCTGCCCCAGATGGTCAGCTTCCATGTGTGCCTTGGCTATATCAACTTCACTTTCAATTTCTTCTGGGCCAATATGGGCAATCTAGCAGTTGCATCGTGCAGCATCTTTTAAAGGCTGGCCAATCAGGCTTGAGGACTGTAGCAAGAAAAAGAGAGTGTTCTCCTGGCTCCATCAGCATGCTTCTGAGGATGGGAACACGATGAGAGCAAATAGATCTTCTCCACTTGACCCACGACCCTGCCCATTTTCTCTTTATTTGAAACCATGAGATGGAGCACATGGTTCAATATTTTCCACCAGCTTTGTATCCTTTGCCCTTTCCACTTTTCCAATTTCATCAGAACTTCATTTGGAAACATAATACAACCAAACTATGTTATTTGACATGTAAGACAAAATACAAATTCTTTAAAAGTTTTCATTTGGAATAAAATATAAGCCAGAGAAATGCCACTGATCAAAATGTCAATTGTGACAAACTAATGGAAAATGTTAATAATAGGGGAAACTGTGTGTGGGGAGAGTGATATGGGAACTCGGTACTGGCTGCTTGATTTTTCTACAAACCTACAACTGCCCTAATTTTTAAAAAAAAACATCTATTATACCTAGAGTAATCAAATGCTAACTTTATATTAAATTAGACATTACATGGCAATAGATTCTAATATAGAAACCATTAACAGGCAGCAATGGTTTATGAAAAATTAGACCAAACTTAAAACGGAAATCAATTTATATATTAACATGTGCGTAAACTGGGAAAGAATCTTCTTGGACTCATATTAAGGACCTCGGGCCAGCTTGTGGACACCATGGCTCTCTAACATAGTTCATTAACTTATACAACGAACTAATATTTATTGATTGTCCACAGCATGCTAAGCAGAGTGCCAGCCCCTGGGTAAACATAAACAACAATGGCAAACCTAAATGTTAGAAAGCTACCAACCTATCCGACCCCCTCATTTTATAGATGAGGAAACTGAGGGCTCCCGCAGTAGAATGTGAATTCTAGAATACATTTGTCATCAGCAGGGAGCAGCGTCAATGGCCATGACAGCTGGCAACGGATTTCAGGACTCGTGGTGGCAGTGGAGATGCTATTTATTGTACATAGTGACTCACAAATCTAGGTTATGTGAACTATAAAAAGCCTGACTCAGAACTCCAGAGAGTAAGGAGCTAATACTATTTGAAATATAGGGCAGAGATTGTGGTATGAGGATGCTTGGAGGATTATTTTTCGAGGCAGCATTATCCAAAATACCATCAAATATTGTCATACATCCATTAATGAACATGTGTCAGGAACTTCATGACATTAACCGAAATAGCAGTCAGCATGTATACTTCAAGGCATGTGTGGTGAGAGGAAGGGAGACTCAGAGGATGGCCTGAGTTTCAGAAGGGGCAGACCAAAGAGGGACAAGAGGGTGGACGATGTGAAGGAGGCCAGTGATGACAAGGAGATTTGAAGCCCCAGACTCCTCAGGAGCCCAGGACCAACTATCCATCAGCTTCCACGACAATCTCTTCTTTCCGAAGAGAACAGAAAAGTCAGGAGAGAAAGGTCAGGAATCTTTCTTCTGCCCCACTGTCCAATGTCAACATCACACTAAAATATTACACCAAGTTTACCTCCAGGAGCTTTGGATGATCTCGGTGCTTCCTGCCTTCCCAAATTTCCCCAACCCTTGTCAATAACTGACATTTTCTTTAGACACCAAGAGCATAAATGACCTAAAAGGGAGATGCTGGATGAAGTAATGGCTAATTAATGAAATAAAAAACAGAATCAGTCCATCCAATGGAAAAGACTGATGTGTCATCTTCTCTGTTTTGACCAAGAAGAGAATCTGAAAACAGAAGGAAGGTGCTGGCTACCTAGCTGGGGAAAGAAGTAAGTTAAGAAAGAAGGAGCTGAGGACACGGAAAGGTAACTCCATCCCCATCACAACTCATCTGGGGCATGGAAGGAAGCTCAGCATCAAGTGTCTTTCTATCAGCAGCTAGGAAAATGGAGTCTGATCCTCAAGTGATTTATGAAGATTTTTCTGGGGGTGTTTTGTAGATGTTGAGAATTTTATTGTTTGCTGCTTCTGTTGTTTTTAACATTGCTAGCTTCCTATAAAAGAATTTTCCCCCCAGGGGATCTTATCCCTGTAACTATATTGGCTTAATTCCGGAGCACCAGTGCAATTAAAAGATGGTTCTAATTAATAGGCAATAGAATGGTTGAATGTAAAAGATTTAAGCAGTCTATGCCTCGTGCACTAAACGAATCTGAACAAAGTCACAAAAGGCATCAGAGCTCCATTAGAATTTATCAGCTGAAATACTTGGCATATTTTTCACACTGGGTAGTCATGGTACTCCCTGCAGTTGGGATTGGACTGAGTGAAAGAAAAAAAAAGGTCACATTATTTTTCTGTATTGGTGGCGATAAGATGGCTCCTCATGTCAGCCGAGAAGTGTCAAGCACCACAGCCAAAGCACCTTTACTGCAGGAATGCGATTTCTGATCCGCCATAGAGAAATCCGATATGATGACTCTGATTTTCTAACAGGCAGGTGGGCTGAGTGGGTAGCACGGCAGGCTTTAGAGTCACACTCCCTGGGCTCCAATCCCTGGCTCTGGCCGCGTAGGAGATGTAGATGGGTGGGGAACTTAACCTCTCGGCTTCAATGTCCTCGGATGTAAAATGGGGTGATAATCATAGCTTCCTCGTGGGGTTGTTGGGAAGATATCATGAGTTAATTCACATAAAGCGCTCAGAATGCTGCCTGGAAGTCCAGCGAGCACTGGATGCATTTTGTATTGTGATTATTATCTAGTTCCACCCATTATAAACCCGTGATGGCATTGTGAAAACAGCTACATGACTAAGCATATCCCATTATATTTGGACCCGTGGATCTAACAATGCACGGGGTGGGGAGGAGGCGGGAAAGAGGTTCTGAACTTTCCTCTCCCAAATAAATGAAGTTCTGAGAAGCACAACCCTTTGCAGTTCCACGTTCTCTCCTGAGAAGGCCAATGACTTCTGAGTACTTGGAAAAGGTCAATGTCTGGTTACCCTCAATGACTCACCCTAGTCGGTCGTGCATATTGTGTTGTCACCATCACTTATTTACTTTGAAAAATAATGTTCCTGGTAGCCCTGCTTCCGCAGGCAGTCTGTATGTAAATTAGCAAGAAAAAGTATTATTTGGAAACTAAAACATCAAATTCCCTACCTGTCACAGGTAGGATACATTAGACAAGTAGCACAATTAGAGGGCGTTTTTGGAATTTATGTCAGCCTGAGTGAGAAGTAAGGAGGGAGAAAGACACTGATGGTCATTTTGTATTCTTTTGGGCTGCCCAGCTTCTGAAGTCCCCTGCCCTTTAGGAATGCAACGTGCCACCCTCACAGCCACAGCCTGGACCAGCCATACCCAGACCTTGAATGGGAAGGATGAAGCCATTGTGCTCTGGAGGGTCCAGGGAGTAGCTCTTGGGACTCTAGAGGACGTTCCGTTTCCAAGTTCTATGGTATAAGAAGTAAAGTTCTAGGCTCCAGTGCCCCATGGTAGGGGTCACTCTGTCGGAATTCATCTTTTGAAATGTGATTTTGGGCTTTGTTCCTGGTGGTGTAAACTCTGAGTCTAGCTCTCTGGCCTTGGTGGAGTGTGAGCAAGCCAAGCAATGTCTTCTTAATAAACTTCTTAAGTAGGTCACTGTATATTTCTCTTGCTTACAGTTAAGAACCCTCACTGATACAGTGTGTGGTGGTTTGAAGCTGTATATACCTCATGTTCATAAACCTAATCCATTCCTGGGAGTATGAACCCATTGGAAGTAAGACCTTTTAATGGGACACTTGAGTTAAGGTGTGACCCACCTCATTCAGGATGGGACTTAATCCTATTACTGGAGTCATTTCTAAGAGAATGAAATTCAGAGTGAGAAAAAGCCAGAGAAGGCAAGAAGCTGTGCCCAGAAGAGAAAGGAGAGACCAAGGAGATGCCGCCCTGTGTCTTTCCATGTGACAAGATCACCAGCAGCCATCTCCAGAATGCCACAGTCTTCGGAAAGAAAGCATCATATTCAGCCATGCCTTAATCTGGACATTTTCCCAGCCTCAAAACTGTGAGCAAATAAATTCTAACTGTCTAAGCCTATGTCTAAGTCTAAGTCTATGTCTTTCATAGACTTTGAGCAGCCTAGAAAACTAAACCACAGTGGTCAAGTTGTTTTTTGTTTTTGTTTTGCTTTTTTGAACCATATATCAGACATTCTCATAAGTCTTGAGAAGTATAAATTGAAGAGAAATAACCTAATCAGTGTACTCTAGACTCTTCCTGATCAGGACATATCTGCAAATTGCATTGATCTTTAAGTGCCAGGAATTGGGAAAGATACTGTCCAACTAGAACTTGATCCCAATGAGGCAAAGTAGAATAACAGTTCTGGAAAATCTATCTGATAGGGAAGGTAACTGAGGCAAATTCTCCAGATCTCTGCTTCCTGCAGTTCCACTGGAACAACACAGAATAATCCTAAATCTGCTTTCCATGGATAATCCAGTATGGTCCTTACCAGGGTTACCTTTTCTAGGGTAGGTATCCTCAGGGATTTCAGCATGGGGTAGCAGGTTAGGTTAGGGTACATGTAAGATCTCTTCCCACTCTAAGTTGCTACTCATGCTTTGGACACTGTAAGTTGAAAAACACTATTTAATGTTCATTAGATATGATTTTCAATTATCAGGACCACTATCCAACATAGAGGAGAGATAATATTGGACAACAGAGGTAAAATTTTCACATATCCAACAATTTTTCTTTCTTAATTTTTCAGAGTTATGGGTGGACAACATTGAACTCCTAGTAGGAACTCAATCAATATTGCACTGAATTGAAGAGGAATTATGTCCATAGTTCCATTCTGCCAAACCATCTTTTCCAATTTCTCAGTTTATCACCCTCACGGGTTCCCTGACTCCATGTTCACCTTCTTCCTGACCCTAAGCTTACTGGCACAGCTTTAATCACACGGTCTTCTTCGTCTATTCCCTACAGACAAGCTCATTTCAGTTTCACCCTGACCTTGGAGCACCAACTTTCTTTGCCAAGTTTGTTTTCTTCCCTTCCAATCCATCTAGTCCAATCTATCTATTCCATTTGCCTTTCTCAGGGTAGAAGCTCAGGAAATACTTGTTGAATTAATGAATAATTCACCATCTCCTAATGATTTTTATTTAACATCCATTAGCTTAAAAAAAGAGTTTATCATTTTTCTGATGTTTCCTGTATGTTAATTAATACATATTGTAAACTATTCATGACAAGGAAAAATTATTAGATTTAAAAGCTTTCAAACATCACTTGCATTTGTACTTATTTTTATTCTGTGTCAAAGAACATCCTTAGAAATCAGGCTTAAAAGGCCCTCTGTGGTAAACATTCTCTAAACTTTGAAAATGAAAGCTCATTTTCAATGCTGTTACTCATAAGCTTATCATATTCCTAAAATTGCATGACATAATAGTGATAATTAACATTGCAGTAGGCAAGGCTCAAAAACAAATGCCTCTTTTCTTCATACTCAATAAATATAGAGGACTGAGACCTTAATTTAACAAAACAGTACCACTTTGACCTCATATAAAATAGTACATGTATTAAATGTTTAATTATGGGACTTACCCAGTTTTCACTGAACACTGGAAGTACTAGTTAAATGATACATATGTCTTTCATTTTAGACATTCCACCACAACATTTGGGAAAATCACACTACTTCTGCTTTCCACACAACTACCCAGTTGTTTGATAAGGTGCAAAGAACTGGATTCGTCAAAAGAATGGCAGTGGGTGGCCTTTAAAAAAATATTAGCCACTAATATTTCTAAGCATTTCTATTAATTTTTATCTTCCTTCAAATATTAATGAGAAGTTTCAGTGATAATTAACGATTTTCCCTAATTACAGAAAATTGGCACTTCACAAATAGCAAACTCTGATATTATCTAGTATTGTGCCAGTTTTCCTATTAATTTGGAAATTCAGCAATTATCACCAGAACTATGTAGGTTAAAGTGTGTCAGATTCTGGATAAACAACTTAAAATATCCAGCAATATGAGGTTCAGTGTCAGCGAAAGTTCAATATTGGCTTTTGAAGAAAAAAATATATTAGTGACCGCCCTTTGCTATTGCAGCTCTGGGGGAAATCTTTCTAAGTTTATTCTATTTTATCTTAGCCCCTGTTGATGACATCAGTTGCAGAAACTGGACAGTTTGCCTCACTGTTAATTCAAAGAAAAAAAATTTTTTTTTAATTCTCAATTTGGAAAACAGCATATATAAAACGTTGCATTAGATCTCAAATGGACATTGTTATTAATTATCTTCTAAACTTAACAAAATTTAGAAAGACAGAAATTCTCCACTACCTTTGTTAGGTAAGGAATAATTCACACATTCATGATTCATGTACTTATCCATCCCTATTAATTTGAAATTACTAAATAGCAAGAATAATTAATTTGGAACCATTTTTACAAAAACTTAAACCGATCTATGCATGGCCTCTGTGTTTTCAAGCCTCACCTGGATGATAAGAAGTCAAGAGTTGGAGAAATATGTTTATTTCTTAATTCACTTTGCAAGGGCTTGTTTAATGCTGACCAACCACCAACCCATAATTAACTGTGGGTAAAACTTGGAATCTTAAGATCCGCCATTATTTTTTGGTATGTGTCAGTATTAATCTCAGCACAATGTCACTGGGTTTTATTTGGCATGATCTTCATAAATTCAACAACTGAAAACAAATGCTTGCCTAGGCCTCCCAGCTTTCAGAAGTCTTACTTGAACACAACAGTTCTGCAACCAAAACTCAGGCTGCACTTGCATGCAACCAAAAGAATGGTTTGAAATGTGTAAAATTCAGTCAACTCAATCAATCCACAGGAAGCCAAATTAGTTTGTCAGACCTTTTATCATTAACTTGACATGTGGCACGTGTGTCGCTAGACCCTACAAAAAAGAAAAGATGAGACTGCTCAGATTTCTTTTAGGATTGTAAATATGACAACAGTTTCTAATAATACCATTCAGAAATTAAGAACAAATTAAATTTAAATCTCAAACTATGACTATATTGAAAAAATATTGTAACCTACCTATTTTCTACCTTTATGGAGGGAGGAGAAGAAAGGAAATGGACTTAAATTCCAATAAAGGAGATTTCGGTCAAACCAATAGAAAATCCCCTGAGTCTTTGGGGATTAAGAAACTGAAAAATAATGACGAGAATGAGATGATAGGAGATGTATTTTTTCTATCATAATGTTTCCTATGCAATAGAACTTTAAAAATGAGGGAGGTCATTTTATGTATTATCCCCCAATGATAGGAGTGATTATCCATTTTCCCTAGAGCGAGACGAATCATATAACCTGGACACCATCTAACACATTCAAAACCTCTCCCTAGGCTCTCAGTACCCCTCCACAGACACTGTACTTATTCCTGTACATTGAACCTTTTACCAGTGGCCTTCTTCTCTTTTCTCTACTTAGGCAAACCCAAGTATATTTTCAAAATCTATCTGGTAAAGCCATGTAGACTATAGAAACCAATACTTTCTACAAAAAACATAAAACAAATAGTCAAACAAAAGAGCCAGAAAGTTTTACAGATCAATTCTATAAAACCTTAAAGTAGACATCTTTCATATATTATATTGCTTTTCCAAAAAACAGAATAAATGGAAATGCTCCCCAACCCATTCATGAGGTTGGTCTAACCTTCTTATCAGTGCAAGTAATGCAAATCACCTGCCGATATCACTTACCAAATAGGTGGTGTATGTGAGTTAAACCTTACGTGAGTAAATCAAATTTACAAATCAAAAAATTAAAGTAAAAGCATATTATTTAGATGAATGGGTATAAAAACTGATAAAACTAACAACAGTTCTAAAGAGGTAATCTCTGGGGAGTAAGAATAGACAGGGTGGGTGGAAGAACTTCTTCATAAGCTCTTTTGAACTGTCTGACCTATAACCAAAGGTTTCATTAATGCTTATATGCCACCAAAAAGAAAAAAAGGAAAGGATGTATAGTTGAGACATAAAGATAGCAATAGGAATATACACACATTTTCAAGAAGGGGAATGGTCAGGGAGTAGTTGAAGGTTTACATCCTATTTCTTTCCCCCATTACATGCTATCTGCTGCAGGTAGGCCAGGCTTTCCACAGAACAAGGGCCTCACAAGTTGTCATGTTGGTTAGTTTGCAGATTTCTCATCTTTTTTCCAAAAGGACTATCAAAGCTTTGCCATACATTAAGTGACCCTGTTCCCTATTTGGTTCTTGGATCATGAGAATTATTTGGATTAATGCAAACTTTTCCTTATTTTTTTCTATAATAATAAATATAAATGTCCTAATATATATAAAGAAACTAGAACATGGTAGGCATCCAATGACTATAAATTTTGTTTCTCTCTGCTTGGGCTCCCTAACCAACCCACTTGCTACTTCCCCATGAAAGATTAAGGAGGGAGATATGATCAAAGCTGAATTTTGTAAAAAAAATTATTAAAAAATTGAATTTTGTAGATTACCATGGAGCACCATTATTTCCTTAAAGATGATAGCATTTTTTTTACTAGAGCCCATGACTGATACTTACTATTTCAGAATTTTCATTACTATATACTAAGTGCTCCATCTTGCTTGTATATCCATAATGAGTTAGTATATTAGGATCATTGTATTGTGCAAGATTCTGGAAAGCATGTTCACTAGGTTTTGTGAATCATTTATGTGGATACCAAGATTGAGGAGCACCCTAATTAAGTTATCATCTGCCAAGGACCAAAGACTACACTATCATCATAATAAGATAATAGAGAAAACAGTGTGGCAACTGAGAGTTTTTAAATACCTTTGTTTTGTTGTTCTTATATGAAAGGAAATCCAAAGAAATCTTCTTGTGGTTCAAACACTAACAAAACATTCTAAATAGTTCTAAACGTCCTTAGTTATGCATATTTGTGAAAATATCAAGCTATTGTAGCTATTTACCTAGTTATAAATAACTAACTATACTTTTGGGGGGAGAAGGGAAATAACAACGGGAGAAGTAAGTCCAAATGGGCCCCGGGGCAAAAATGATTCCTACACATCTTTCCTAACATCTGAAAGATACGTGCCTCTCTTGCCCATCTTAATTTCCTTTAGTTTGCTTACAAATAAAAAAGGGCCCAAGTAGAGGTTCAGTCAGTGAAGAAAAGCATTTTATGTTCAACTGAAATACTGCATTTCAAAACGAAACAGCAAATTTTGGAGCCAATATCCTTTAGTTCAGATGAATAATAACTGATGATCAACAGCAATATTCTCCTTTACTGCTAAACTTTGTCATTGCAGAAGGTTTGAGGGGACATTAAATGATTTGCTGGATTTTGTGCCTGTGTTTTGTGCATAGCATTCTAGAGCCTCATATGTGAAGAAAGCTCATGAAAATAAACTATAAAGACATAGGCAGAGACACTGAAATACTCCATCTGACAGGGTTTAGTCCAGGGGCCAGAGATGAGACTAGAAGATATCTAGAGTTCAATAGCCTTACAATAGAATGGATGAGTCTACGTAAAGACAAAATTCCATACGCCTTCAATTAACTAACAAGTGAACAAGACATCAGGACGTTTGGCTGATTTTTTCTCATTTCATTAGCTTTCCATTAAATAAAATTTATTCTACTCTCTGATAAATGATGAGTGAGCATCTACTTAAGAAGTTCACTTGAAAGAATTATGATGAAAGATTTGGTGTCTTGATCAGCTTCTATCTATTTCAGCCTATGACCATTTGGTAATGGATTTAAAGTAAGATTTTTCACAGAGTGGGAATCAAGTCCCTGCACTAGATTTTGTACCCACCTAAAATTTGAGCCTTTTGGAAAATAAGAGAGTAAATTAACTTTGCTAAAAAGTTGAACTCAATAGTCCATAACCTAAAAGATATTGTGCTGCAGGGAAATAATAAGTCTGAGAAATGAAAAATGAAAACACACTCCCCAGAGGCATTAGTGCTATACTTGCTTTCCTTTAGTGTTATATGTCATAATGTATAACATGGGATATTTCTGCTTTCACAGAGCTATTTCAATAAAGCTGTTGAAATTCAGATTATGAACCTCAGTCACTATCTTATAGAATTATTATATTTATGTATTCCTCACAAAGGAGTCTGATCTATAGATGGAGTTAGTGTTGCCTATTTCTAAAGTCCCAAATAGGCTTGTGCCAAAGCCCATTATGCTATCATGACAATTCCATGTCTTTGAATCTTGAAAAGTTTTTGTATTCAGAAGTCCCCTATTTTAATTGTATGAGCAACTCTTCAAATCTGTATTTCTAAAATTTTAGTAGATGAGCTACTTCGCACACTCAGAATTGTGTCAGGGTATTTTAGTTTCTTAGGCTGCTAAAAGCAGATAACATGAAATGGGTTGACTTAACAATGGGAATTTGTAGGTTACAGTTTTGAGCTGAGAAAAACAACCAAATCAAGCCATCATCCAGGTGATGCTTTCTTCCCAAAGACTGGCTGCCAGTGATCCTTGACTTCTCTGCCACATGGCAAGGCACATGGTGGCATGGCGGCATCTGCTGGTCTTTCCCTTCTCTTCTGGAGCTATTGCTTTCAGCTTCTTGCTTCCATGACTTTTGCTTTCTCTCTCTCTCTCTCTCTCTCTCTCTCTCTCCCCCTCCATCCCTCCCTCTGATCCATTTATAAAGGACTTCAGTAAGAGGATTAAGATCCATCCTGAATGAGGTGTGTCACATGTTAACTGAAGACTGAAGTAGCCTGGTCAAAAGATTCTACTCACAATGGGTCCATATCCACAGGAATGGATTAACTTTAAGAGCATGTCTTCCTAGGGTACATACAGCTTCAAACCATCACACAAGAGAATGGAAAACAATATAATAAATATAAACTCTCCTCCTGGAAATTGAATTTTACTTGAATATTTTGAGGCAGAAAGCAATTTAAATGATAATTTAACCCTGTTTTTATATTTTAAAATACATATGTATGTTACAGAATAGAATGCTAAATGTGTGTGAACTGTTAGGCTAAAACAAAAATCTTCAAATTATTTCAGGTTTGCAGGATTTGTACTAGTAAATCAGTAAGGACTTTTTACTTGCTTGTCTCAAATGGCAAAAGTGTCCAAGGCAACTTAAGTACAAATGGAATGTATGTGCTTGTGTAAATGAAAAGTCCACAGGTAGGGCTAGCTTTAGGTACAGCTTGTTCAGAGGCTCAAAAGATGTTTTTTAGATGTTGTTTTTCTTGTTCCTATCTCTCAATCTTTTCTCCTCCATATTAACTTCATTTTTATAATCACAAGATGGCTGTCAAAATATCAGATTTTATATCTTCTCTGTTTCAAATCTCAGGAGAAAAAAAGTAAGAATCTCCTTCCTAGAAGTCCCTGGAAAAAAGACCCTTTGAGTCTCACTGGCTCCAGTCTGGTTGCTGAACCAATCACTGTGGTCAGTAATGCAATGTCCTGATTGGCCAAACCTGAGTCACACACCCACTCTGGAATTTCAACCAAAGTCTAAGCTGAGAGCAGAGGAACCCATAACACTGCCGAAGGTAAATTTTGGTATGTTTGATGAGTAATGCCTGGTGGTGTCCTTCAAACACACATACACACAGACATCAACATACACACACACAAAGCTGTTCACCAGAGCCCACCAACCTTACCACATATATGCTCACCCTTTCCTAAATTTAATTCCATCTATTAAGGGTACATTGGTGGAAAAAATCTGAGATGCACTTCTTTAACTTATCACACATTAGAACTTTACTAGTGATAAAGAACTGGTAGAATCCAGCAAGGCTCAGTGGGAATAGGTTAGAAGGTGAGAGGCTTCAGGGATGGGCAAGGGGCACTGGTAGCAGGCATGGCAGAGATTCTTACTTATACTTCCCCCAGTTCCTGGTTTCATTTAGTGCCTGCATCACTTAATGACTTACTGGTTGGAGGTAAACCTCTCTAGCTTAGCATAGGAGTAGCTGAAGAAATGTCTTCAGGACAAGAACCTTTGTGGAACCCATCTTCAAGATTGGCCAAGACAGTTGCAAACAGTGTGGTGAAACATAGTAATGGCACTGCAGAAACCCATAAAACTCAGAATGTTCAATGCCAAGCAGAATGCATCTAACCCTCTGAGCAAACCCCACAATTGGGAATTTCCTTGGCAATGGGTTGGGAACTTCGTTTCTCTTAAAACTTCCAAAACAGTAGGTTCTGTTACACATACCATACATAGCTGTACCATATTTTCTTATATGTTTCTTCCCAAAGACCAAAAATCCTTCTTTACCTAAAAAGAGTATATCAATAGTATATTTATGCAATTTATTTGCTAATTTCTCCTTGTGTTAAATATAGGACAGGAAGTGGACTTTGCTAGTTGCCTATGTATTATCCATTCTCCTCTTCTTTAAGAACAGAATCCAGCTTTTGTTCAGGGTGGCAATATGCCCAGAAAAATAAACCCTCCATATCCCAACCTCAATAGCAGATAAGGATGGCCTTGGGGCAAAGTTTTGGTGAATGAGATGGAAGCAAAAGTCTTCTGGGAATTTCTGGAAATATTTTTTATTTTTGACAGTGCCACCCCTCTTTTGTCTCACTACCGGACTTGCAGACATGAAGCTTGAGCTGAAGTAGTCATTCTGTGGCCATGTAGTGATAAGCATGAGGCTAAAACCATACACTCAGGATGGCAGAGGAGAGGACAGAGCCTGGAACAATGACAGAATTGTGTGGTCCCACCCCTGGACTCCAGACTTGTTATATGGACAGCATTAACATATATCTATGTTAGGTCACTATAATTAGGTTCTTTTCTACTGAATGCAGCCAAATGTACTCTTAACCGATAAAGACCATTTCTCAAAATTCTTCAAAGTCTAATAATTTCCAAAATAGTCCCATTGGAAGTTCGACGTATAAAAATTCTACCCACTCTTCAAGGCCATGTTAATGGTGGGATCTTACAGAAGTCACTTAACCTTTCTACAACTCACTTTCCCCATCTCTTCAATGGGATGAATAATAGTATCAACCTCATAAGATTGTTAGGGGGATTAATTGAGATAGCCTGTGAATATTTCCTGGCAAAAGGTAAGCATGAAAAAATTTAGTAATTATTATTATTATTTAACTTAAATCATCTTGATGGGAAAGGTACATATAAAAGGTATACAGTAAGCGCCTAAAAGAAATGAATGAATGGTTAAAAGTGGTTATCTAGTTGTTGGGAGCAATAGACTCAGTGATTTTTTTTTTCTCCTTTTCTGAAATTTCTAAATTTCATTGAAAGGAAAATATTTTATAATGAAAAAATCACTTTTCTGAAAAATACCTGAGTTACAGCTAGTGCTCCACATGTAGCTTGGTTTTAGCACATTCTCTGCAACAAATGTTGATCTGTTCCTTTTTTCCTATAATGATTCTATAAGAAAAGTGCCTGTTGCTTTCTGACTCAGCAAACAAGCAGCAAAGTGGTAGAGTTAATGGAGATGCTGCTAAGATCTCCACAGCTCTTTTGCTCTGCTCTCGGTCAGGATTGTTCAGCTTTCTTACCCCAACTCATCTCAATAATGCCAAGGATTTGTATGAATAAAATCCACCTAAATTCCTGAAATGATTCTACTGAAATATTGCCAAACTGCTCTCTAAGGCATATGCATAATACACAGAGGAAATTGAAGAAACACCAGTTCCTTAACTGCTTGGTTTTCAATGAGGCAGAGTGGGTAACAGCTAATGCAGTGAATTTCAAGGATGTTGAGAATCTCTCTCTCTCTCTCTCTCTCTTTCTCTCTCTCTCTCTCTCTCTCTCTCTCTCTCTCTCTCTCTTTCTCTCTCCCCTTCCCCCTCTCCCTCTTCCTCTCTCACTTTCTCTCTCTTTCCTTTCTTCTCCCAACCCCATCCTCTCCCCTTTCAACAATGTGGCAGAGTAGCTAAGATATATGCTTTGAAGTTGCAATGCATTAATTCAGAATGCATCTTCTCTACATACTCAGTTTGACCTTGAAAATTTTCCTTAATTCTGTGTTTTAGATTCTTCAGATGTAAACTAGAAATAATAATACCTACCTCAGAGTCACTGAAAGAATTAAATAAGTAGATCTTTGCATAACACCTAATAAACAGTTTATTATTTTTATTATCTTTCTTGTCTCAGTGCCAAAAATTTCACACCCATTCTGAGCTTTACCTTTTTCAAAACTAGCTAAAAAAGATACTATTTTAGCAGCACTTGGACAACTATTAACTGAGAGTACAATAGGTGTTAGAGAAACAATTAAGTACTGGGGTCCCACAGATAAACTCTGATCACTAGAAATCTTTCCCACTCTCCCTGTTACCTATTTTCCCTACTCAACTAATGGTATTTCTTTTTTACTTATTAATTTATTAAAGAGACATTGAGCATGACTTTTGTTTCTTAACATCTCCTGGGGCCTGAGAATGGGATTTGCAGCAATATACTCATTTCATTACACATCTGTTCTTCCTCTGCATATAACCGGCCATACATCCAATTATTAATATAAACATCCATGTTAAAGGTTAGCTGAAATCTTAACTGTGATTTCTTTCTATCTCTTATAGTAAATCTTTTTGGTTAAACCATTTCAGTCCGTAAAATTTTTTTTAAAAGTCAATAATAAATGGATCATGATGTTATATTGAGATTTGCTCACTTCTTCTTCCACACCAAATTTGAAGAACCAAAATTAAAGTTATAAAATAACTAGGCCCCTATTTAAAAGACTGAGAATGTTAGAATGGGGAAAAATGCAATGAGGCCTGTATGGATAAAAACACATATGCTTAGACACACATAGATACACACAAA
Organism: Cabassous unicinctus; assembly: GCA_029593785.1. NCBI lineage: Eukaryota > Metazoa > Chordata > Mammalia > Cingulata > Chlamyphoridae > Cabassous > Cabassous unicinctus. Next base: position 57,946 of record JAQZBX010002329.1, on the reverse strand, counting down.
TTTTAACAATAAGCTATTTAGGAAAGGCACACTTAAAATATGGCACCAAAATCTTGAAAATAAAGATGTATTCTCTAAGTAAAGAAAGCAAGTGTAACATTAATAATATCTGACTTATAAAATCCATGGTGACAAGCATTAGACAGGACAAGGTGAAAATTTCATATTGCTAAATTATACCATTCACTATGAAGAAATAACAGTTATGAACCTTTATGCATCTCCAGACAGACCTTTGGAATATATAAGAGAAAAAAGATATATAAAAGACAATAGAAAAAACTACAGAAAAATATTCCTCATGAGCATAGAAGCAAAAATCTTTAAGAAAATGTTAGGGAATTAAATCCAGCAATAGATAAAAGTAATAATAATACACTAAGAACAAGAGGATGGGGGTTATCCCATAATTGCAAGGCTGGTTCAATATTAGAATATCAGTTAATGTGATTGTGGTAGCTTGAGTCTTTTGTGGACCCCAGAGAATTATATTCTTAAATTAATCCATTTTTGTGGGTGTGAACCTTTGGTAGGTTAGACCTTCAGATTACTTCTGTTAAGAATTACTTCAGTATGGTGAAGCCCAGGGTGGGTCTTAATCCTCTTACTGGAGTCCTTTATAAACAGGAATATACAAGAAAGATGGCCACAGAAACAGAGAGAATGCCACAGGAGCAGACAGAAAACCATGAGTGCAAAAAGTTGAAATCAATGGAAACTGGAGAAAGGAAGCCAGAAACTAAAGCAATGAGGACCAGAAGAAAGGGGAGATGAAGGAACAAGACCATGGGAGAAGGGAGATGCCGCCATATGTTGGTCTTTGGGGAGAAGGCATTGCCTGATGATGCCTTGATTTGGACACTCTCACGGCCTCAGGCCTGTATGCTTGCAACCTAATAAATTCCCATTGTAAAAGCCAACCCATTCCTGGTATATTGCATTGGCACATTGACAGCCCTTAGCAAACTAAAACAGCAATTCACCATCTTAATTGTCAAAAGAAGAAACACCACATGATCATATAAATTGATGGAGAAAAAAAGAATCTGACAAAATACAACACGCATTAATGATTAAAAACTCGCATAAAACTAGGAATAGAGGGAAAATCTTCAAAGGGTATTTACAAAACAAAACTTATAGGTAACAAAGAAAGATTGAATGCTTTTAGCCTGAGCTCAAGAAAAACAGAAGGATGAACACTCTCACCATTCCTAACTAACATCATAATGGAAATCTTAACCAGTAGAATAAAGGTAAATAAATTTCATAGAGATTAGAATGGAAGAAATATATTCCTAGTGACAGGTTTTCGTCTGAGGAAAATTCCAAAGAATCTACACAAAAACTCCTAGAACTTGCAAAATTACAAGATAAAATTTCAACTAACAAAAATTAAGCATGTTTCTATATATTAACTATGTACAAATGGAAAATGAAATTTAAAAAGCATATATAATAGCATCAAAAAATATGAAATCTGACAAAAGTTGTTCAAGACCTGTACACTTAAAACTACAAAACGTTGCTGAGAGAAAATAAACAAGACCTAAATAAATGGATCACTGTTCATATGTCAAAAGACTAAATATTTTTAAGATTTAAAGTTTTCCCAAATTGATAATTAAATTCAACATAATCCCCAGAAACTCCAGGGGACTTTTTTCTTTTTAAGGAACTGACCAGCTGATTCCAAAATTCACATGGAATAGCCAAAACAATTTTGAAAATGAAGAACAAAGTTGGATGGTTAACAATATTTGATTTCAAGATTAATTATAAAGCTACAGTAATGAAAACAGTGTGGTATTGGCATAAAGATAGACAATAAATCAATGGAACAAATACAAAGTCCAGAAATAGACCCACACATTTAAGGACAACTGATTTTTGATAAAGAATCAAAGGCAATTTAGTGGAGAAAAGTTCGCCTTTCCATAAGTGGTCCTGAAAAATTGGATATCCATATGCCAAAAAAATGAACTTATATGGATGTCTCACACCATATACAAATACTAACTTAAAATTAATCATAGACCTAAATGTAAACATAAAAACGTAAAACTTTTAGAAGAAAACAGGAGAAAATCTTTGTGACCTTATATCAGGTTAGTGGTTCGTAACCAGGGGTAATTGTTGTTACTTTTGGAGGGAGATTCGACCCGTGTCTAGTTAGCAGACATCAGCAATGTTGCCAATCATTTTATAATGCACAGGACAGCCACCCTCCCTCCCCAAATGAACAATTATCTCATCAAAAACATCAGTAGTGTCACTATTGAAGAACTCTGAGTTAGGCAGGGATTTCTTAGATAAGATACTAAAAAATAATCCATCAAAAAACAAAGTTAAAAACTTCAACTATTTAAAAAATGCTGTTAAGAGAATGAAAAGATAGGCCACAGACTGGGAGTAGTATTTGCAAAAAAAAATATCTAATAAACTTTTGTATTAAGAATATATAAAGAAGTCTCAAAAATCAATAATGATTAAAAAAAAAAAAACAATTTTTTAAGAGTGGGCAACATATTTGAACAGGCACTTCACCAAGAAGCTATGTGGGTGGAAAATGCACACATAAAAAGATTCTAAACAGGTAAATGCACGTTAAAGTAGCACTGAGATACACTACACACTATCAGAATGTTTAAAATTACCCATTGGTTGCTGTGGATGGAAATACTCTAGATCAGGGTTGTTGTTGTGGGTTTGGTTATATAAACTGTAAATATTTGTCAAACTTATTAAATTCTATATTTTAATTTGTGTGATTTTTATTGTATGTAAATTATATTTCAACAAAGCTGATTTTTTTAATGGGGAAAAAAACATAAAAAGCAGATGGAAAAATCTATAATCTGTAGTTGAGGAATTATCCCTCTGAAAAATCATCAAAATAAGTGGACAGAAATAAGGACACAAATAATTTGAATTATACTATTAATAATGTGATCCACTTGAAATAGTAGAATATTGTAAATATGCAATGATGCTACTGTTGCTAGAAACTAAGAATTTTAGTGTCTGAAAAATAAAATATAAGAATAAAATCAAAGAAAATAGTGAAAACACGTAATATCAAATTTGAATTGGAAGTAGTCTGAAATAATGACTTTTTTCTTTTCAAAAATATGTATGTCCTTGATCTGTCTAGTGAAAAGACCTAAAAGCATCATTGGCAACTCAGATTGTGCTCCATAAATACTAAGATTCTTTGGAGAAGTAGATGATTACAAGTCTGTATCATAAAACATACAATACTTGCTTGAGATATTTTGTTCCAGAAAACAAGGACAAAATCACAAACTAATGGGAGTTACATCCAAACGACACAAGAATTGACTTAAAGGAACTCCTGTTCATCAAAGATGAGACATATGAGCACCAAAGAGAACAACGTCTACAACTTATTGAAATCTATTGAATAGAAAAATGCATGAGTTAAAAAACAACAACAAAATAAAACAAACTAACAAAATGAAAGTTCATAGTGATACTGAAAAATAAAGAAAGCTAAAATACAACAAACACAAATCCTGGACATCATTGGCAATAACTAATATAACAGCCCAAATCTAGCTTACAAAAGTGGAAGGACAGATAGAATTAGAAAAACTGCCATACTGCATCCCCTACAAATAATTGATTCAGGCAATGATCATCAATAGATAAAACATGAAATAAAAGCTTGATGAGAAACTTAACAATGGAGGAATCAAGCTGCCATCAGCTGAAACCACTGATTCATTTTTATATCAATTAAGTAGAACAACCAGACATTATGTGCCTTTTGAAGTGATTGAGTATTAAGTACATAAACTATCTATGAATTATTCTAGTCAAAAAAGTTGAACTTGAATATAATCAAGCTTCTAAGAGTAAATTTCTGATTTATAGGAAAACACAGAAAACACGGGATTTGTTTTCTGAATATATGTCCAGAATGTAAGACATTCTCCATGGTGTGAATTGGGCTGAGTATTAGATAAAACCAACAAATACTGTTAATTATGTTATGTGAAATAGTGTCATTGTGGTTCTGTAATATCCATACATCCTAGTGACACCTCCTTAAATATGTGGGAGTATATAACATGATGTATATTATTTGCTTCTAAGAAAAGCAATAAGAGAAAAAAATGAAAGAAAATGGATTTAAAAAATGGATTAAAAAAAGAATTAAAGGAAGGAAAAAGAAAGAAGGGAAAGGAAGAAGGGATAAAAAAAATGAAGCAAGTTTGGCAAAAATATTTATCCAGAATATTGAATCTGGTTGATGGGAATATGGGGGTTCATTTTACTATTCTCTTTCTGTATGATTGGACATGTTCATAATAAGAAATCAGAAAGAATCAAGCTCCTTAGATCTGGCAACTATCTTGTGTAAAAGTGTCACCTGGTAATTGTGTGGCCCTGTTACAGACTTTATGGACCAAGGAATTTGTTGAGATTTGATGCATCTCTTTTAGTTGTATGTAATCAATTCCCTTCTAATAAGACCATTTATGTTTGTCTAAATACTTCAGAAATGTAATGAAATCTTTATGGGGCGAAGGATGGGGGTGCTGTGGTTGCATATGCTTCATCTATATCTACAGCCTGCCTGAAACACCAAACAAATATGCTCCAAATTATGGATTTAAATACTCACACTAGAAAATAAGAGTAAAAATAAATGACCTAAGTATATAACTCAAGAATCTATATTTTTAGAAAAGACAATCAATAAATCCAAAAAAGAAAAGTACAAATTCTTGCAAGTTTAATCAAGAAAACAATGAAGTGAGAATATAAATATACATCATTAGCAGCCAGCGACAGGTCCTTTGCTGCCTTATCGGCCAGTACCTGAGGTGAATGTCGGAGTCCATTATCTTTTGGGAAAGCTCACTGGCCAGTATTATGCTGCATTTGTTGCTTTGTAAAGTCACAACAGAAATTTTATATTCTGTGTGTGAGTTTAAGTCAGCTTAAAGTCAACCAATTGCTGGATTGGTCCGGACAAACCTGGATCCAACTCTGGTGCACACTACCTGATACTGCAGAAGTTCCTCTCAGTGAAGTGAAAGAAATTAAAATTCCAGAGAGATCAGGAATGATAATACAGATATGGGAAGTTGTATGAGACTCTGAAGAAAGAAACTGATGGGTCCTTGGCAACAGTAGTGGCTTAGGATCAGCAGCTGAGGGGGCAATTGAGGCCAGGACACTGTAATTCATTCATTCAATCAATAATTTATGCATTCAATAGTATAGTATTGAATAGTATATTCAACATAACACAGCTCACAGGCTGTGGCCCCAGAAAGATCAAGACCTGATTCCTCACTAGTAAACAGAGGATTGAGAAGATGGCAGAGTAAGGAGCTCCAGTGCTCAGTCCTTCCACCAAAGCACTGTCTGAAACTATTCTAAAACTCCGGAGGCCAGAGGATCATGGAACAGCATCCAGTGAAGTGCAGTGGGAAGAGAATGATGAACCACAGTAGAGAACAGTGGATTGCTCTCTGCATGTGGTGGCTGGCACCCATTTCCTGCTCTCATGGCAGGCCACCATGGGGTCCACTTCCTGGATGGCTCTCTGATGACAGAAAGAAGGTTCATAGTAATCCTCTTCCCCAAGAACAGAGATAGGCATGGCTGATGACTGATCACAGCTTTTTTTCTTTAGGAGGTACCAGGGCTTGAACCCAGGACCCTGTACATACAAAATGGGTGCTCAACCACTGAACTACACCTGTTCTGCTGATTACAGCTTTTGATTAGCAAATTTAGATCACCGGGTCCAGGCTCTGAGCTATTGTTTCAACCTGCACCAGAAAAAGGTGACAGTAGCCATTGCTTCAACCCTGCCTGGGACAGGGGTGGAGGCTGGAGAGATTTAAAGACACAGTGTTTCCTCAGGGCTGTAGGAGAAATTTAGCAGGGGAGCTGCTTTTGCTTGGCAGTCCAGGAAATCTCAGCCTGGAGACCTGAGCTGTCAAGGAGGTTTTTGGCACCCTTTCTGATCCCTTCCCCAGGGCATGTGGAGCCAGTCTGCGTCTCCTTTGTAGGTCCCTGGCCCTGTTTTGGCTGGGAAATACTGACTTGGGAAAGTCCTCTCATAGGTGGCCCTCCTCCCAGAATGTGTGCTCCAGGCAAAACTGGCTAGAGATAACAAAAGGAACGTAAAAATATAGAGAGGCAAAACAAAAACAAACAGAACAGATCAACATTCCCAGAGAGGAAATGGATGGTGTAGATGGTAGTACATTATTGTGAGTGTTGTCAACATCATTGAACTGTATAGATGAATGTTTTTAAAAGAGAATAAAAATTTAAAGATAAAACATAAGACTGTACAACACAGTTAAACCTATTGCAGATAATGAACTATAGTCAATAATACAAGTATAAGAATGCTCTTTCATGAATTATAACAAATGTACAATACCTATACAAGGTGGTAATGATAGGGTGGTATTTATGAAAAATATACCTAATATAAATAATGGATGATAGAACTATTTTAATACTTTTTCATTAATTGTAAGAAAGGTAACTACTGTTTAAAAAAATAGTAAAATTATTTTAAAAGTGCTATCATCAATTGTAAGAAATGTTCAGTATGGCACTATGATCCACAAGATATTATTTTCTTCTGGAAATGCTACATTGCCCTAACGAGATACCTATGCCATGCCTGTATTCTTCCATTAGTAGTAAGCAGAGAATTAGGCACAAAATATGCATTCAGTAAACCCATATCAAATTAAATACACTGGCCAGAGGAAAATTAGGATTGTGGATAAGCCCAAGAAAGTTTTATTTATTCATATATTCATTCAACAATGTTTATGAAGCACCTCAGCTCTTGTGGGAAACATAAGGGAAACAAAGACACACATGTCATACTCACTGTCCTCTAGAAATCTGGTGGGAAGAATACAAATATGAACAAACAAGTGCATTAATGCATCTCTACAGAGTCCGTATAGCAACAATTAAAGGAGTGGAGGGAGTAGTCAATTCCATCCAGGACCCAGGGTGAACTTCCTAGAGAAAATGACACCTCCCTTGGGTTCTGAAAAAATGAGTCACAGAACATGATCATTCTGTGAACTCACAACATCTATAATATAAAAAAGAAAAAAGAAAAAAAAAACTGATTTATATTCTACATATATATAGGTAGATATATACATGCATCATTAGAAAGTAAAATGGGACACAGACATTTTTTAAGTTATAAAAGAACCATAATGCACAAATTATAAATATATAAAAGAAAATATAAATATATACCAGTTTACTAACACATGACTAGTTTTATCTTAAAATGAATTGTCAATTGGCGATTAATCACTACACAGGATAAAGAAAAAATATTTATCATCTCAATAGATGCAAAAAAATAAGATGAGGATTAACATCAATCCTTTCTAAAGATCCTTATAAATATGAATTAGAAAAACTTACTTTTTAAAAGGATACTTTTAGAAACCTTCAGAAAAATCATATTCAATAAATCCTGCTAAAAGTAGGAAAAGACAAAGGATTTATCCATCACCACTATGTTCTAATATTTATTGGGAGTCCTAGACAATGAATTAAGAAAAAGAAAGAAGGAAAAGAAAAAGACAGAACATTCATAATCTTCAGAAAATCCAGGAGAATTAATTGGTATCACATTAATACAAATGACAGAGCTCAGCAAGGTGGCAAATACAAGATTAAAATAGATGTATTTCAATTAGAAAATGCAATGGAGAAAAGTTCCCACTTATAAAATATCAAAAATTAAATACCTAGAAATAAACTCAATAAAACCTGTATAAGACCTAAATAAAGAAATTATAATATTTTCTAAATCCAAATAAATGGACACATAGACTATGATCCCTGGGTGAGAAGACTCAATGTGATAAAATTATAAATTCCTTTCAAACCACTGGATCTTCACAAGAGATTTTCAATAAACCTGAATTCTGGGTATAATGTTCATTTGCAAAAGAAAATGTATGAGAAAAATAAAAAAAATTTGACAGAGAAATTGGCAAAGGAAAAAATAAATTAATAAACAGGACAGACTAGAAACCACACTATATGTAATGTATGCACATATACATATACACACCTACATATATGTATATTAGCAATTTACATAAATGCGTGATTAAAAAAAGAATTTAAGCCGAGAAATAATTGCTCATTCAATAAATAAATAAATGGGAGGGTTTGCTATCTATTGGGGGGAATTAAGTTAGACACATATCTCCTAGTGCATGTGTAAACTAATTCCAGATACATTCAAAAAATTAGAGTAAAAAAATGATAGAAAAAAAATAAAGGAGAATGTTTTTCTGATTGTGGCGTGGGAAAGGCAGGAACCTAATGAAAGGCTGTTGGAAGGAACACACGTTCTCAGACTTAGTTTATGGAAGCATTACAAAGACATATTTCTATGTGCTGAAAAACTGAAGGCTTTCTCCCAAAGATTTAGAACATGGCAAGAGTGTCCATTCTTACCACCTCTATTAACCATTGTATTGGAGATCCTAGACAGTGTAATAAGGCAAAATAAATAAACAAAAGACATAACCATTAGACAGGAAGAATTAAAATAGTCTTTATTGGTATTTGATATCACCATCTGTGCAGAAAATCCTAATGAATCTACAAAAAAGCTTATAAAAACAATAAGTGATTTTAGAAGGTGATGGATAAAAAGTCAATATACAAAAATCATTCAAATTTCTATGTGCTAGCAATGAACAACTGGATATTAAAATAAAAATACCATTTATAATAGCATTCAAAGACATGAAATACTTAGGGATAAATTTAGCAAAGGATGACTAAGACTTGTACACTAAAAATTGTATTATTGCTGAGAAAAACCAAAGACTAAATAAGGGGGTGAAATGGTACATCCATAGATTGGAAGACTCAATGCTGTCAAAACTTCCCGAAATTATATTAGATTCAGCAAAGCCTCAGTCACAATTCAAGCATGCTTTTGACATAGAACTCAGCAAAGTGATTCTACAATTTATATGGAATTGCAACATACCTGGAATATTAAAAAGGTGTTGAAGAACAAAGTTGGATGACTTCGCCTCCCTGATTTCAAGATTTACAATAAAGCTGTATGTGGTATACATACCTAAGGTGGTATGGTGTTGGCAGAAGGATAGATATATGGATCAATAAAACAGAACAGAGAGTACAAAATTGTACCTTTGCTTAAATGGTCAATTGATTTTCAACAATGTGCCAAGGTAATTCAAGGTAATCCAATGGAGATAAAATAGTCATTTCAATAAACCCTGCTAGAACAATTAATATACAAATGGAAAAAAACAGATCTCGATGCTTATTTCACATGAAATCCAAAAATTAACTCAATATACATTATAGATCAAAATATAAGATATAAAACTATAAAATTTCTAAAAGAAAACATGGGAGAAAATCTTTGTGACTTTGAGGTATAGACACAAAAAGCACAAACAATATGATAAGGTGAATTTTACCAAAATTAAAATGATTGCTCTTCAAAATAAATGCTTAAAAAATTAAAAGGCAAACCACAAACTGGGAAAAAAATCTTGGAAAAACATATCTGATAAAGGACTTGTATCCTGAATATATAAAAGCTATATGAAACCTTATTAAAAAGTATAAAATGCATATTTAAATAGAATAGGTAAAATATTTGAACTGATCACTAAAGAAGGAATATGAGTAGAAAATAAACACATGACAAAGATGCTTAACATTATTAGTAATTAGGGAAAGAAAATTAGAACCACACTTTGCACCCACTACAATGGCTAAAATTTAAAAGACTGACAATACAAAGTATTGGAAGGAATTTGGAGCAACTAGAACTCTCACATATTATTCTGGGGAATACAAAATTGTACAGCCACTTTAGAAAACTGTTTGGCAGTTTTTATAAAGTTCAGACTACACATAACATTCAATGCAGCAATTGCATTGCTAGAAATTTAAGGAAGAAAAATGAAAATATATGTCCACAAAAAAAGACCTGACAAATGTCTTCAACCAGTGAATGGATATACACTTTAATATCTTTATTTTAGAGAGGAGAATTACTGATACGCAACAATCTGGATGAATCTCAAAAGTATTCAGTTAAGTGGAAAAGCCAGACACAAAAGACTACATATTTTGTGATACCATTTAAGTGGCATTCTATAAAAGTGACACTTGCTCCCCCAAGCGCATTTCCATGCCTCTAAATGAAATGCAATTTCTCTCTTTACCTGGAAAATTCTATTCATTGTTCAACGTACATCACTATACCAAAATATATCAATCCTTTGTTTTCCATGAAACTTTTGCAGCCATCAATATAACAATTGTTCTGGTCTCTTTGTTTTTTGTTTTGTTTTGTTTTGTTTTTGCAGGGGGGGTACTTTTTTCCCCTCTAATTGAGGAATGTGAATTGAGGAATATGAATTCCTTAAGGATAGGGACCCTGTCTCCTTAAAATCCTTAGTTTCTGACAATGACAATACTTGTTGAACTGAATATATTTTGTTTTCTGTGTTTCAGACTCCCTTTTAGCCAGTGCTTCTCTAATGAAATACAATTCAACTACAATCAAATCGTTTCTGTTTTAATTTGTTGGCATTGTCTAATTACATAGCATAATCCAAAGAACCAGAGAATGTTTTTCTTAAGAATGCTTGCTAGAGATTTGATATAAACAAAATTTTATTTTTCATATTAAAAGAACATAGTTTTTTAAAATATATTTTTAATTGAAAGTATATCATTCAGGCATGAACATACATAAGCAATAAGTGTATGATAAAAGTTGTGAACTTACAAAATAAACATGCATAACATTATGCAGGGGTCCCATACATCACCCCTCCACCAACACCTTGCATTGTTGTGAAACATTTGTTACAAACTATGCAAGAGCATCATCAAAATATTACTATTAACTATATTCCATATCTTAAATTTGGTGTATTTCCCCCCAACTCATCCTATTATTTTTTAAAATATATTTTTATTACAGACGTTGTGAATTTACAAAACAATCATCCACTTGTGTAGAATTCCCCTACAACACACCTTCACCAATATACCACACAGTGGTGGAATATTTGTTACAGATTATGAAATAATATCATCTGGCTATTACTACTAACTATAGTCCATAGTGTACATTTAGCACGCTTTTTCCATACCACCCCCATTATCAACACAGTACATCTTTGGCATTGATGCAAGAGTATTACAGTATTGCTGATAATCACAGTCCATAGGTTATACCAGTTGTATTTTTCCCATGCTTCTCCACATTCCCACCACCATGCATAGTGATGTAGAACATGGTTTTTAGTAGATTTCTTCTTGGTCATTTGATAGCAAAAACTAACAGTATTTTCTTCCTTTTGTCCCTCCCTCTCTCCTTCCCTCCCTCCCTCCCTTCCTCCCTCCACCCCCCCCCCTTTTTTTTTTCTTATCTGTATTTCCAGCTAAGGAAATAAAACGAAGTCAGATATTTAAATAGAGACAGGAAAAATATAAAAAGCTGGTTAGTGGACACTGAGAAGATACTGAGAGTTACTGTAGGGTGAGGCTGGTGGTAAATATATTTTCACAGATTTCACACATTTGCCATTGACATTTAAACATAATACACAGAGAGGAAATCCTTATAGAAATATGACATTTCATTTCCATTTTCAAACAATTTACAAATTCTAAAAAGTTCTTCAGAAAAGACCAATATGAATTCTAATTCATTTGTTAGGCTTGATTGCTCCTGAGAAGATAGTTTGTTGTTTGTTTTTTTAAAGATATAAATATGTATCTGTCTATATAGGCAAAATTAAGAGGAATATGCAGAGTTAAAAAACTTTTATAACTTGAAAAGAGATTCTTTTATTCAAGTGCCTTAAGGTAGAAGTACTATAAAATACAAAGGTAATGACAACATTTAAAATTACTAAGAGCAACAAAAAGAAAATAGGAGAATTAAATCAAACAAATATGAAAGTGCTAATTTTACAAAGATACCACCGTTTTGGGGGAAATCTACTTTAAAATAAAATTTTAATATTGCATATCAAACATTTAACAAAATAAAGTTTTCAGGGTAAGAATAAGCAAGAAATAAAAAAAAATATGGGTTCTTCACAGTCTTAATTGCTAAAACTATTCTTCATGTATAATCTTGGACCGCAGTCTCATAGGGGTGTATGACGACACCATCAAGAGGAGGAGGAAATTGCAGAGCACAACCTCTTACTTACTATCCAAAGCAACCAATGACCTCTTTCACTACTTCTATCTACCTGGGATCATCATTTACCAAGTACCATCTCAAGGACTCTCTCCACTTGCCTCCACAAGCCTCCCTTCCTCTGAGAACCTTTCCAAACATTACCTCCAGAACCCACAAACTCCATCTTACCAGTTCAACACGACCATCCCTTTGCCTGAACTTTCCCTGATCTCAAAGACCTACTGCTTCAGATCTTTCCTTTCTTCCTAGACCACCCACATCTAAAATACCATTTTTGTACTGCACTCCCTAATGGGCCAACCTTACCCATTTCCTACAACTTACCCCAACTTCCTGGAATTCCAGTGTGGGAAACATGTGAAGGGAAAAAAGATCAGCCATAAAGTCTGTGGTATTTTACTCAACAGCCTGAGTGAGACTTTACATTCCTCTAGGAATTAGAAAGGGCATACCTCCTACTTTATTCACCTCAGCTTCCTAAATAAATAAATAAATAAATAAATAAATAAATAAAAAACAGGGATCATCAGGAATCAATACAGAGGAGTTCTGTATGAAGATTGAGGAGGGTAAGCCAAGTTTAACTTATAAAAAAAGATCCGAAGGAGGTAGACATATTGGCAGAAGTGACAGATGTCCCTGTACCTCTTGGGACATTCTTAGAAACTTAGACTTTCTGAAAAATAAGACATTTGTAAGTATGAAGAAATTTTAAAGTAGTCAGGAGGTGTCCTTGAGATGTTTTGATTCCTGAAAGATTTTAACTTTTGGAAGGAACTTGTACTCCTGAGATTTCTGGATCTCCTGAGACTATTGGGTTACAGGGAGAGAGAGCTTTCACTATGGTACAGAGCTCCATGAAATTTAGTTCATGCCAGAAAAGAAGCAGCAGCAGGGAGCTGACTCCAACAGAGGTCTAAGAGGTGCGTGCATTCATTTTTATGCTGCAACTGCTTATCAGGAAGCAGGATTTCAAGGCAAAAGACATGTTCATAAATTAAGATGACTATGTCAGGAGCTTTTACTATGCTGAATCTCTTGGGATATAATGCTGTCCCAAGACAGGAACAGTGTACAGAGCAGAGAGGCACCTTAATAGTCTCCATGCAAATTCCTACCAGGAAGCTCTTTGCAGGCGGAAATTATCTCCACCACAAATAATGCACATGCACAACCTGAAACCCCTTCAGGGCCCAGGGGAGAAATGGAGTGACAACTAAACTAATAATTCATCAAATCCCCCCAAAAGGTCATGAGATGTGGGTATAAATAAGTTCATATTATAAACAATGTCACCTCATACAGAATAGCAATTAGTGGCCATTGATGTAGTACCTAGCTTCCCAGATTTATAGCTCTTTCTGAAAAATATATTCACTTAGAGTTAGAATCCTTATAAATTGGCATGATGTTGGTGATCTTAAGATGTTCTTTAAATTTTAAATGAGATAATACAGTGCCTGGCATATATGGAAATGCTAAACAAATGGTTTTTGTGGTTTTCTATTTGTTCATATCTACTCCCCACCATCCTGAATTTTCCTTTTTGTAAATGCTGTTTTTAAAAGCCTCAAATTTCCAATTTAAATGATTTCAATTAATATCTGCCAGATTCCTGATCTCATCACACACCAATGTCAGAAAGACCCCTGGTTGGTTCATTAAAGACAGTGACTTCTACACTGCCTTTAACATCATGGATAGGGGAGCTATGGATCAGCTGCAGTTCAATTTTAATAGAAATGGAAATTCAGAACACAGATTTAACAGCAAGTCAAGGAATGTCTACGAGAGCAGTTCTTTAATTACATGTACCAAACACTATAATAACAAAGCATCTATCCATCCGGGAAACGTTCCTTTACTTGCTGTTTGAAAGCAATGATTTCCACAGTTGACTTGTGTACAATTATTCCTTCAGTGGTGGAATGTCTGCTTAAAGTAGTTCAAGATCTCAGAAATTTTCCTCTGATGTGACTATAAAGCACTCATGGTACTTAGGGCATTATAAAATTGCCTCTAGAATTCAGGTTAGCAAACATTTAAGAAGGGTCCTAGGTGGTACTAGGCACTAATGGGTGCTGGGAAAAAAAGGTAAAGTCAGCCTTCAAGGAGGTCAGAGAGACAGACAAACCAGCAGATGACTTCAATACCATGTGCATCAAGTGTGGTGATGGAGAAAGGGCAAGAGACTCAGCCTCCTGGGAGTGAGAGGCTGGAGAGGTGACTGCTTGTAGGTGGTGACTGCTTGATTTAAGGTAAGCAACAGAGTCTGGAAGCAGAGTGGAAGAGATCAGGTATCAGGGCATGGAGAACCTCCCTTCTATGCCCTATGAAAGAGCCTAGAACTCAAACTAGGATGGGTAGGGAACTGCTGAGAAGCTTATTCAGAGGAATACCACGGTTACAATTGTCTTTTGGATAGATGACTCTGGTAATCCATCTAAACAGATGTCATAAACTATGCCCACCAGAGTCAGAATATATTTACATATGATCAGGATGGTCGGGGAAGGAATGTATGGCAGTCTCCTTATCTACTAGGGTATAGCCTTTTATATCTCCAGGCAAACACATCACGTCCTGAGCACAGGATGTATTTGTGGGTTCCAGAGAAAGATAGCAGGTCATGCTAAGGCTGTCCCTTACCACAAAAAAAGTTTGTTAAAACTTTTCAATTAATCCAGCAATTCCATATCTCATAAATTTATTCTATGGAAATACTTAGCAAGTATGAAATATATATAATATATATATATATATACACACATACAAGATGCTTATTATCATATGTTAAACATAATCAGAAAAAAAAAACAAATGTTGTAGAAAAGAGATTAAATAATTAAGTGAGGTTATAAGTATAAAATAGAATGTTATGCATCCACTAGAAAGGATATGTACTAGTCATATATATATTATAACTATTGGCAGGAAAGTTGTCTATGATATATTGTTAGAAAAAAGCAAGTTGCTATCTACAAATTCGATAGGTAGATACATGCATACATAGAGACATAGATTTAGATAGTCTTATTTATGACTAACATATATATATGCATTGTAAGAATCTGAAAAAAATTTACAGTGGTTTTTGAGAGGTAGGAAAATAGAGGACTCTCACTTTCCAAATTTTAGATACCTATTGTTTGAATTTTTTACATTGAACATTATTATTTTAGTAAACAGAAGTATATAACAGACATGTTTCTTTAAAAAATTGTATAATAATGGAAAGAATAATGGACAATTAAGAATCAGAAAATTTAGGAGTCATAGCTTGGCCATTGACTAGCTCTAGCACCTTGTGCACATGGCATAATTTGTCTGGCCCCAGCTTCTTTCCTGGCAACATGAGTAAGTTGGAATTGATCACCTCTTTCAGACCTCAAATTCTATTCGTCTATCGCCTTGAAGGTTGAAGATCTACCAAAAATTCTGTATATGATCTCATAGGAACTCTGTTACGGTATAATAAATGTTATCTTTTAGCTGACTGTGAAGGAACGATGGGGTAAAGACAATTTATACTAGCTAATTTACTCCAGGAAGTTTATGGAAACTAAGAATGCAAATTGAGACACTTGGGTCCAATTCATAATGAACACAGCGAGTTTGTTGGAAATACATTGCTATTAGGTGTCCATTTCTTTTGGACAATGGTTTGACCAAATTACTGGACAACATCAGCCTGAAAGAATAGATCTACTCTTAGTGGTTAATAGACATTTCAAAGGCACCATGATTCAAACTTTCTTTAAACTCTTTTGTGCATTTTAATGAGTTGCTCCTAGTCAACCTTGGGCACATTCATTAAAGGAGAATTCAACTACATTCTTTCCATTCCAAAAAATTATATATTTTTCTAAAATCTATTCAGTCATTGTATGCAGTGTAGGTTTATCAATTACCTCTCCAAGCTGTCCATTATCTATTTTGAGAGTATAATTTGTTTCCCGCATAGAGTATGTGTTAACAGCATGATGCATTTTACATTTGTAATTAATTTCGAACTGAGAAAGAAGGTAGGAAAAATCTTCCCATAAATAAAAGTAATGAATGCAAGTATTTAAACAAAAGGTCCCAGTAATTTCCTGCAACTTAAAACAACAATAACAAAAAAAAAAACACACAAAACCCTCAATCTGCTCTATCTTTCAAAGTGAAAATACCAAGGTATCTTTTGTTCCTTCTTTATGACACTCGAGAGATTTTCACATTCTAATACGTAAAAGGATAATAAATGAAAGGTAGGCACATTACAATGAATCTGTGAATGAGAAATTGTTTACTTCTCAATAAAATTAATAATACCAGTTTTACTTTACATGACTAATTGGCTAGTTCATACAAAGTTTTATTGGCAAATCATTTTTGTAGACGCAAATTCCTACCCCTGATGAAACTAAATATTTTGCCACTCACAGCAGTTTTAAAATGATAGAGAGCTTGAAATTAAATTACACTAAATGCCTTTATATTTATTTGGCATTAAACCTTATTTTCCTTACTGTCATTCTGCCAGCTTGATATCATCGGAGTTGAAGAGGGATGCTAATGCTATTTATATTGCACTGCACTGTCCTCTAATTGACCTTGTTTGTGCAATGGAATGGCTGCTTTTCTCAAGCTGCCAGCCCTTTATTGCAGCATTTTGACCATGCACTAGTGGCTCTTTGTGCTGCTGCTGAGTTCAAGAATCAATACTGCATTCCCCACAGCCAATAAAGGCAGCTGACAGCATGAATTAACCGACTGTGGCCAGTTGTATGGAGGGCCATTGTCTTTAAGGAAAATCTGGACGTGATTACCAGCCTCCATCTCAGAGTGAAGGTTTTAATGCAAAGTGCGAGGTTGCTGTAATTTAATTTTGGCCTGCTGCTCGGACACACTTCCCTTTGCCACCGCTTCATGGAGTCCAAGCTATTAATGGCTGCAAACCAAAACACATACCGAGACAAAGGCAAATACTCACCGCCATACAATAGCAGCAGTTTCATCTGACTTGGCCGTTCTTTCCTTATAGTAATCTTATAGCAGTTTCTATTTTTTTCAAACCAGCCTTCCTTCTACACTCATAAGTCAGGCTGAAGTCAAAAATTAAACTTGTTGTGATCCCTATACCTCAATGAAATTTTTACATGTGGCAAGGTTGAAAAATCTGCATCAAGAATTCATTGCCTTCAATTAAACTGCCAAAATTTGGGGGGGTCGGGGGATTGTCTACACTTTCTCGTCTCTGCAATGCGATTTCTACCCCCATTATCCCACTGAAGCTGTTTTCCCTTGAAACAAAATCCAATAGATTCTTTTAGGTCCTTAGCTTCCCAACAGCATTTGATATTGAACACTTCCTCTTCTTAAACATTCTCATCTCTTCCGCTTTGCTTTCTTTTGATTCTGTCTTCTTCAGGTTGATGTACTTCTGGCTTTATCCTAGGTCCTCTTATCTTCTCACTCTAAAGTGTCCTTTTCCATGTAAATTCTCATCCATTTTCACACCCTTAATTACTTCTAATTTCCATGTATCCACTCCCAAGTCTTTATCTCCAGTCCAGGCCTCTTTATAAGTTTGGTTGTCCCATAAGCATTTTAAATGGGTCTCAAACTTAAAGCTGCTTCTCCCCACTACACAACTGTTTCTCCTCTGGGATTTTCTGGTCTCTGATAAATGACCACCTGCTATTTACCCAAGTAAGAAACACAGAGCTCACCTTCAAATCCTCTCTTTGCTTCACTCTCACACCCAGTCAGTTATCAAGTCCTGATATTCTACTCAGGCCTTCAGGCTAGCCCAGACTCTTCTCTCTCATTTCCGCTGCCTCCACCTCAGTTTGGCCTCAATGTTCGTTGGCCTTCAAGGGTCTCCTAAACCAGCCTCCCAGACTTCAGGCACGGCCCTACCCCCATCACTGAAATCTCATCACTGCAACTAATCTTCTCTTTCTTAAAAGCAAATCTGCTCACACTACTTCTCAGCTTAAAGCCTTTCAATGACTTCATGCTAAGACTTTGTTTACCTCTTCAGCTTTCAATTCTTCCAATGTTTTGCTTTGTGCTCGTCCCCATATCCCACAGCCACTAACATAAATGGTTTAAATACAAGGACAGGGGCCATCTCAGCCATTTCGTTTGTAACCAGAACAAAGGGAAGCACACATTAGACACTTGGCTGCAATCGTGCTTCATGGTTTGCAGTTATTGCCTAAGCTTCCAAAAGTATGCTAGACAGAAGGAAAAACCACAGAATAACAAAGTTGAATTTATGTAAGCCTTTAAAGGGGGAAATGACATGTCGTTTCCTACTTTCTCAAAAGACCTATTTTTCTGAAAGAACTTTGGTATTGAAAACATCAGTTCTGTTTATAACAGGCAATGCTCTTGATCGAAATTAATTCAAGCAGAGTTATTCAAGGGACAGTGTATTATATACAAACCATTTAACTTGAGCTTTAAAACGATTTTTCATGTCTGCGAATTATTAAGAAGATACCAGTTTGGATCAACACTTACCATAAACTGGAATAAAACCTGTGGTTTTTAAAGGCTCTTATTTTAAATACAAACATACTCTTAAATACTTTAATACTCTTAAATGTACAGTGTCTAATCTATTCTACTCTCAAATGTTGTTTCTATCCTTTCCTGTGTATGTTGTTTTGATTCCCTTGTCCCAAAAAGGAACATCCTGCCCATTTAAAAAAATGAATTGAAGTATATAATTCTTACATTCCCACTTCCAGAAAGGCTGAAATGAAGATGATGCTATAGCTACCTTGGCTATATCACTTTTTCCAGAATATGTGTCCATCTTCAAATCAGCACATGCTGCTGGAGAAAAGATGTGGCTTCCTTCTTCTTCCTCCCCACCAGCTATTTCATCTATATATCATGTATTTCTCCCGTCAGAGGATTTTGAAGGTTTATGTCTTGGCTGCTCAGCACCACTGAGTGTTCAGCGGAGACTAGAAGTGTCAGGTAAAAGAGAAGCACACATGATGATCCATCCTTCTCCTTTCCTCTCAAGGTCATAGCACAGAAGGAGACTGTGAGACTACATCTTAAAGCTTATGTTGCTTCTCTTCATAACATAGGATGAGATATGGGGCAGGAGTAGAAGGGGCATTTTATGATGCAGATGTCTATTAACTCTGCCATTGGGTACAAGTGGAAACTTGTTCCAAGAGAGCCCAAGGAAGAACCAACAAGTACATGTATCACCAAGGCACATGTCTGGCCCACCCTCCCTATTCAGGAACCTCCTAACATTGAAGTGTGGCTACAGCTTTCTCTCCTACAACATGAAGAAAAGAAAGTGCCCCCATGCCCAAAAGCAAAGAGGATCTACAACTGCAAGCAAAAGAGTTCCTGCCACCTGCCCCACAAGATCTAAGGCCTCTCTGAGTATGAAGCAGAGCAGGCATCACCATCCTTAAATCCTCAAGATTGAGGAATGAACAAACATGGGGGTAGGGCAGAATGTGACCATGGTCCAAAGTAAACTTATTATTATTGTAGTAAGGGAATAACTTGTAAGACTAACATAAAGACAGCGGTTACTAGAGGTTCTGAGGGGAGGAAGAGGGAAGAATAAACGTAACATGAGGCAATTTTAGGGCATTGGAATTGTCCTGCATGATATTGCAATGACAGATACAGGCCATTATACATTTTGTCAATGCCTATAAAATTGTGCAGGGCAAAGTGTAAACGATAATGTAAACTTCACACTTTGGTTAGTAGCAACACTTCAATATTTGTTCATCAATTTTAACAAATGTACCACATTTATATAAGATGTTATCAATAGGGGAAAATGTAAGAAGGGGAGGGGGCAGAGTATATGAGAATCTCCTATATTTTCGATGTAACTTTTGTGTAATCTAAAACTTCTTTTAAAATAAAGTTAAAAAGAAAAGAAAAGGAAGTGGATGCAAAGAAAGAGAGAATGCCCCACCCCCTCTCTACTAAGAAAGGTACATTTGTGTGGTTGTCCCAAGACTTCACAGTGACTAATTAAACCCATTAAGTATATTTTCCATTGATGCATTTTACCTAAAACAATACTTCTGAGTAGCAAGACGATGTTTGCCAAATTCCCTTAATCAAAAGCAACATCCTCCAGATGAGATCGGCCCCCAAATATATTTCAGACAATTTAACATACTTTACACCTTCTTGATATTGGCTTACATTTTTAAATGACAATTGTGGTTGCTCTAACTTTTGGCCTGCTATAAGAGCTGCCCTGCCATAACCCAGTTCTGTGACGCTCTGCTGGTCTGCGGGGGGGGGGGTGAGAGCCATTTATCAATGCCCTCATTAGGGACATGCCTGCCAGAACTGCTGGATGCCAAAGCCTAAAAACGTATAGCCTTTCCCTCTCTTTGGTAATGTGAAAAGTTCATGTTTAATTACTTGTTTATCTGTTCTCCATGCCCCATCTACACATAAAAAGTTACGTGTTTCCATTATTCAGCACATTTAACTGCTTTTTGTTTGTTTGTTTGTTTTTCAATCCAATCCTCTGAGTCCATCATCTAGTCAAAGCCAAAGGCCACGGGCTCTCTGGATGCTCCCGATGATATATGAGAAGGCTATTCGGCATCAGCTGGGAAAACCACAGCCAACATTGGAATAATCAAAAGTGACCTACCTGCAATAACAGTCTGTGTGACATTGAAGAGGTGACACCAGGAAGCAGGTGGTCTATGTGACAGAGGATCAATACTCCCGGAGAGGGGATAAAATAGATTCCAAATGAAAAATAAACTTGTGCAGAATACTTACAGGAAGACGAGAGAAGGGGAGGGAAAATGAGCCAGAGCTGCAGGAAACAACACAACAAAGAGTATGTGAGGGTACGTGTGAGGCCCAAGGATTATTTGTTGATGACAGCTGACTGCATGAGGCTGCGGAATGAGACGGTCTATGCGAGTCTCGTTCCATAGCAAAGAGAGGGGGCAAGGTACCACCTCCAGAGGCTTGAGCTACCCAGAATAGCTAGGATTATCTACATTCCAATTTTACAAGCTTAAAATTTTTTTCATCATTCATAAGAAGTGTTGACAGCCTCAAAAACTTGGTTTTGTTTAGTGAGGCCAACCTTTTAGTAAGAAAACAAGGACAATCCACATTTCATGTCTTCTGAAAATATGTAATTTCAATGAAAAGGGAGATGGATAGAGGTAAACCTAATTTGCATTATTCAGTTCAAAAGAAAGGTTGCTTTGATGCCACTGTATATTCGCAGTACTTTCTCGCTGCCTTGGGAGCTTGTGTGTATTAATACCCCATTCCGCTTGTTCATTATTGCTAGCACATATATTAAAACACAACACACACACAATATTAGTGGATAAAACCCTAACAACAACCTCAAATATGAGAACGCACTCCAGAAATTCAATGCTACAAATAAAACTAAATACTCTGGCAAATTGTTAATAAAATTTCACTCTGTAAGAAAAATAAACACACTGGAATTTCATGACTCTGGGCTCCGGTAGTGGGGAGTTTGAATCTGTGCCTTCAGGGCGTCACCTTATTCTATAGTAATGTCTGGAGATTACTTCAACTCTCACTCAAGCCCTGGAGCATTGCATTTTCTATGGCTCATGTTGAGTTCTACCTTTTATTGTTTTATAGCTGTTGTCCGCAATGCATTCTTGCTCCAATTCCAGGAGAGGAGAGGGGCTTCTCATTTCCCAACACCTTGCCAATACAAAGGGAAAGATTTTTCTCCCCAGCCCCTGAAAGCCTATGTGGAAATCAGAAGTAAAGGGCTGTGATCTTACTGAAAAAGCAGCTTTTAAAAGTCTGCGCTGAGCAGAGCTACTACCAAGGTCTGGCTGGTGAGGCAACAAAGCCATGTATACATACACAGAGCTGTTAGAATCCACCTAACACACACCTCTGAGAGTACACCTCTTAATCCCTGCACTCCCACGTTTCTGAAACAGCCTTTCCCTTTGTGTGTGTCTCTCCAGGACTGGGCCCGAGGCCATGAGCTCCCTGAGAGCAGGGTGGATGTTACTGGGCTCCTTTCCTGAGACAGCAGCAACAGGGACAGGCACAGAGTAGGAGCTCTCCACATACTTGCTGAGGGGATAGATGCAATAAATAACCTCAAAGAAGCCTCTTAAAAGCCAAATGGCTTTTTGGATCTGGCAGGTAGCCCTGAGTCCCTAAGGCAAGACAGATCACTGCTCAAAACCTGCTTCCCTTCCGCCTAGAAAGGGGAAAAAAGCCAAGTGGGCCCCCGTTGCTCTGATGCCCTACCCTTTCCCTTCCCTTCCACGAACCTCGCAAAGCACTGAGCCTGAGTTGCCCAGCACAGCCCTGAGGTGCCCTGTGCTGGTCTTTGTTTCTTGACTGAAGTGCCTTTGTCCAGTTCTGTGTCTCTGCAGTTGTTCTGAGGGGCTTGAGGGACCCTCAGCCCAGCTAGTGGGTGTGCCACTGCTTGCCATGTCAAAGTCATGGCTGAGGTTGGTCCTCTTGGCCCTGTTACTTTAACGCTGGGCAGAATAATTAAAAAGTAGGGATAGCGGAGCGGCTGAAGCTCCGCTGTTGAGTGCCTGCTTCCCATGTGCGAGGTCTGGGGGTTCAATTCCCTATACCTCCT
>JAQZBX010002329.1:0-34948 GCA_029593785.1 Cabassous unicinctus | reverse complement strand
GAATCATCAACCACTTCCTGCACAATCATCTCTTCTTTCAGCCCCGTCTTGCGGCTCTGTGGTCTTCACACAGGGAGCCAGAGCCCACAGGAGGCCCTAGATAAGGAGGATGTAATAACTTGAACTAAAATGTGGCTGGCACATCGAGGGTTACTCTGTCCTCCAACAGAACGTGCCATATGTTCTTCTGTAAGCACAAGTGACTGAATCCTTGAATTTATTCTCTATCTGAAAGATAGTTAAAATGAGTTGTCAAATGCTTTCAGTTCTGCACCATGTTCAAGATTCCTTTTTTTCAAACGGCTCTTTGGGTAATTAGTATATATATATAAAAACCTTTTGACTATTTACTATGACATAATTTTAAAATTTAACAGTCAGAGCCAAACAAGGACGATACCTAATAAAGAAATGCCTTCAGTAGTTAAAAAAAATCTCCAGCACATTCAGATAAATCTTTTAATCTGAGGCACATGGCCATGATGGCAGAAACATACATGTGCACACACATACATGTGCACACACACGTGTTAAATTTCTGAGAATTGCCAAAACAAACTCTTCTTCTATCCTACAAACACCAAACTGTGCAAAAGTGAGAATTAAAGGTCTTTTGTAGTTTAATAATGAGTTAAATGAAAAGAATCAGAGTTTCCCCTTTGCTCAAACCTCAGCCTCTATTTGTTCCTTCTATATACGTTTCAAATGACCCCTGCTTCCCAGTCTTACCTGTGTACTGCATTCTGTGTGGAACACCTGAGTACCTCACCTTGGCGACTCTTTGTGGGAAGTGTCAAACGTGTTTAATAAGGAAAACCAGTTTTTTACTCCTTTGAGAAGTATTTCTCTGTCTTCTTTTATACCTAGGGATAATTTGCTTAGCCAAATGAGGAAGTTTATCTGACTTAATTTCTATGCAGGTTGAATGTTCACGTGAACCCAACTGCCTGGTGCTATATAAAGGTGTAACTTGGGAAATTTTTTTCTGTTCCTTAATTCATCAAATCCCACCCTGATTCCTGAATAAATAAATATTCTAAGGAAAGATTTCAGAAAATGTCAGTTTACTCCACTTCAGTGAATAGAGACAACAAAAGACTTGCAAAATGAAAAAGTGGTTTTATAACCAGATATTCAAGATATGAGTAACAAAATTCATCCCAGGTGAAATTTATGTTTTTCTAGAGAAGTAGGCAATCTAATTTATGCTCTGAACTTGAATTGTATGAAGATATTCAGGCACTGTGTCTACCCACCTGGATAGTCTTTTGGCTTCTGTAAAATTCATTCTTCACTCCTAAAACATGGGTTATTTTCATCTAAGTCTTTAAAAGGGAAAAAGAAACAAATAAAAACAAAAATTACTGAAGAGAGAATGTAACAAATCATTCCCTAAACAGTAGTGATTATGGAAAGCTGCTTTTCGTATCTACTCATTTTCTACTTTTCCTGTGTGAAAAAAAAAAAAAATGAAGATCATTTTCCCTTGAAAGCTGCAAAATTATTTGTATTCTCAGAATTATCAAAATGATTTTGTGTTCTCAGAAGTCTCAAATAATTCAAAGGGAAAACTAGAACTACCAACCCATTACTGATGATATCTTTAACAGTGAAGTAGGGACAATTGGGGAGAAAATCTTTCTGAAATGTCAGTGGAAGAGAACTAGGGCACTCAAAATGATCTGTGAGTCTTAGGGAACAATTTTTGAAAGAACAACAATCCTGATCTCTAGAGTTTTGCCTTTTTGTTCTAAACTCATCACGTCTATTTTTCATTTAATCTTTCTTTTTGGTAAGGTTTAAGATAAATTTTCTCTTATAAAAATACTGAATTAGATAAATGATATTTGTTTGATTAATGTCTCCCACAGCAAAGGAGCTCATGACCTCTGCATTGTTCTGTCAGGTGATATTTAGGCTACATGGGATGGCATGACAAAAAAAAGGGGGGGGGGGAAATGAAGAGCATCAACCCAGAGCATAGTTCTTTCTAAAATAAAATAGAATAAGTTTGAAATAATCCCACCATAAGTTCTGTCAAACCTGTAAATAGCTTTCACTCACTTATCTGGCATCCATTTACTTGCATCTATTTACCCTATTTTATTTTATTATGTGACCTATATTAAACCAATTCACATTGTTGCTGGGAAGGGTTGAGTTGGTAAGTTAGATTACCACAAGGGTTATTTCCCTAATATAATATGTTCAATGACTAGGTTGTTTAAATTTTTAGGTAAGATTATAGTTATAATCTCTCTTTTTTCTGTTAAGAATGCATGTGGCTGCAAATAACAAAGTATACAACTACACTATCTTAATAAGATTGGTGGTTTTATTTTTTCCCACAGAAAGGTAATAAGTTAAGAGGCATGCTGTTTCTGGCAAGTGTCCCACAGTTCCTTGATGCTGGACCTGACATCTTGCCCTTTCCCTCATGGTCACAAGGTGACTGCACAGCTCCAGGCAGCAAATCTGCATTCAAAACATGCTGAGAGGTGAAAAATGGAGCCAGACATGTTTGTTCCTCTTTATCAGAAAGGAAAACACTCTTCCAAAAACAGTCTCAACAGACTTCTGCTTAGGCTTCACTGGCAGAACTGAGTCAAGTGGCCACCACTATGCCTTGGAGACTGGGAAGCCAAGGAAAAGGATTGTCATAATTGACTTTGACCAATTATGATCTATATCAGATTCAGGATGGCAAAGTACATTGCCATTCTGCACAAATGTGAGGTTCTGTTAGAAAGGAAGAAGGGAGAATGGGTGTTGGGCAGGCAATACATCCATAAAGATAAATCAGCATTTCTCTTGCCTATTGCCAAAATCTACAACCTGTGGGCTTCAATCCTCAAATACAATGTACTTGTTGCACTGACACTGGTGAAGCACATCATCTTGGTATGGAAAGTAAAAGACTTCCTGCTGATTTCCACAAGGTCCTTAATATCATCAGAATTTATACTGATAAGCTGTAAACTACATGGCAGCAGAACTTAATTGGAGTACTCATAAAAACTTTTTACTTTCCTACCATTAAATGAAAAAAGCCTTACATGGGCTTATCTATGTCTTCAGGCTCTGCCTTCTTCACGTTTTCTCTGTGCGACAATGTGGAGCAGGTCATTTGCTCTGTGGCAAATGCCAATGGCTGTTAACCAACTTGACCCAGCTTAATGGAAGGCTCACAGGCTTTGGCATAGAATGGACCTGGGTTTGCATTGAATGTCTTCTCTTGCTTGCTGCCTGATCTTTGCTAAGTCATTTATCCTCCTTCTGCCTCATTTTCCTACTCTGTAAATGAGCATAACCCTTCCTAACTCACAGAACTGCCATGAGGATCGAGTGTGTGATATACACAAACATTCAGGTCACATCGTACCTCGCCTCACTCTCTCCCTTAAAATGGTAGCCATTATGTGAGCTGGCCCAGCAGTAAGGAGAACCACTGCCCACTTAGGATGTCAGCATTGGTTTTAAAGTTTGTCTTTCAGTGTGCTGAGAAATCCTACCATTTCCTTCTTTTACTTTACTGAGGTAAAGAATTCATTAGAATCCCTCCCAATTTATGTCCACAATCATAGAAAGTAGAAAACCTTGATGATTCTCTGAAGGTGGAGATTGTGGCTCATGAAAAGAGATATTCAAGGGGACCTGAGTTACGGCGAGAGAGAAGGTAAGCAGGTTCCAAAGCGCTCGTCATCTTTCAAGGTTCACTTCAGATCTCCCTGTTCTGACATCTTTAGCCCTCATTGAAGTAGCTGCCCTCTCCCTTTGACACTTCTTTCTTTCTGAATTTATTCTATATCCAATCTAACTTTACCACTTTAAAAAATTATTTCATGTATGTTCTCTTGCCTGTTTTCTCATCTGTAAAATTAAGATAACAGCAATAATAATAATAGTAATTGTATTAGTCAAGGTTTTCTGGGGAAACAGAACTGACATTTACAAAAGAACTGTATGTATTTTGTAAATATTATGAGTTTTTTTAAATAGCAAGTGTGAGGATGGGCACATCCAATTTCATAGGGCAGGGTGCAAGTTGGGAACGCTGATGCAGATTTTCAATGACTTCCTCAGAAGAACTGGCTGGCTGAAGTAGAGATGGAAATTCTCCCTTCTCTTCTGGGTTCCATCGATGTTCTACTTGTAGCTGCTCCCTCTGTGGCTTTCATTCATTCTGACTGAATTTTCATTCTGCTTATAAAGGACTCCAATAACAGGATTAAGACCCATCCTGATTGGTCTGGGCCATACCTTAACTGAAGTACCTCATCAAAATGTCCTACTTACCATAGGCTCACACCCACAAGAATGAATTCGATTTAAGAACATGCTTTTCTGGGGTGCATTCAACTTCAAACCACCACAGTAACAATATCTTCTTCAGTTAAATTATGTGATGATTAAATGAGATAATGTAGGTGAAAGTGTCTCACACAATACTGGATCCATTTTAGGCCCTTCATATAGTTGTATGTTTATTTACACATCAGAACTTTCCAGAATAATTTCCATCATTCTTCGAATATTTTGGGGGGTTTCTATAAAGTGCCACCTTTCTCCATTTTATTCATTAGAGTCTTTCAGAAATCTTCCAGAGGTTTATAAGGTACAAACAGATGCTCTGCCTACACCAAATAAACATTTTGTAGCCTTTACATATGTTTTAAGAATCCTTTTTCATCTACTGTAATACTTTGTCTGCAGCAAAGACCAGCTAAAGTTAAATCAGTGGGGAATGGACTTGATGTGACTCTTGTCTAGAAACAATCCCTAAAAACAGCAGAAGCCTTCTGCTGTTTGATGAAATACTTCTGTAAAGGAAAGTTTGATGAAAAGACTTGCAGGGCAGAACTGATTCTCAGATTAAAAAACTAACACTCCGCACGCACCAGTAATTCCTTCCCAAACATTCATTTTATGATGGGTAGACACAGCCTTAATGGCAAGTTAAAACTGTATTTGAAGGATTGTTTTTGAAAATTGGAGGCACATTAGGCATGAATCTCATTTATGTAGAACTGGAAAGAGCAGCTATGCTACTTACAAAGCATTTGGACAAAATCCTTATCATAAATAAAATAAAAAGCCAGTCTTGGTATTTCATAGTTAAATTGGACTGCACTAAATTTGGTAACTTTTTACCTTGTCCCCCCAAATAATTAAGGAATAAAGTTCTAATTGGTAGTTGTACCAATTAAGAGTTCTAGGCAAAACATTTTCAAACAAATAATAAATGACTCAAATCTAGAAATAAAATGAACATAGGTGTAGCCGTTCGGCAGTTTGATATAATTATGAATTCCAAAAATATATATTGGATTATGCTTGTAAACTGGTCTGCTAATCTGGGCATGATTAAGTTATGATTAGGGCATTAACTGGGCCACTTCGGTAGGGCATTGAGCCCCACTCCTTGGTGGGTGGGGGAGTCAAATATAAAAGGCAAGGCAAAGGACAGAGGAAGCAGTTCTGATGTTGGAGTTCTGGTGAAGAAGGAGAGAAGGCCCCAGGATAGAGACGAGCCATTCGCCTGAGAGTTCACAGCTGGCCTTGTGGAGAGAAGCAAAGTCTAGAAAGCCTCATAGTCTACAGCTGACCTTGTAGAGGAAACAGAGGAGCTGAGCCCAGAGAGAAGCACAGCCCCCGGAAGAGAGGAACCCAAGAAGCCTGAACCCTGGCAAACTTCGGCAGCTGTCTTGCTCCAACACGTGGCAATGGACTTTGGTGAGGGAAGAAACTTAATGCTTTATGGCCTGGTAACTGTGGAATTCTACCCTAAATAAATACCCTTTATAAAGACCAACAGGTTTCTGGTATTTTGCATCAGCATCCCTTTGGCTGACTAATACAATAGGCTAAAATAGTAATGATAGTCTGTACATACAAATGAGCACACAGGGGGCTTCCCTGCAGAAGAAAAGAAGAACCTCCAGCCTTTCCCACTGCCATTTTTTCATGCAACAAGGGGGAAAGGCAGCATTAGCAAACAAAAATTGCTTTTCACTTTGCCAACAAGATAAATAAAATGAAATCACAATGAAAATGACTGAAAAATGTACGTGATTGATGCTAAATTTGCAAAAATTCCAAAGATATGGGTACAGTTTGTCATAAAAATGATACAGAAATCTTCTTGTTTTGTCAGAAAAAATTATGCAAGGAAAAAATTGCCAATTTCCCTCCTCCAGCTCCAGTCCTCGCCTCTTCTAGAATCGGTTTGCTTTTTGAGGAAAGGAGACAGGAATATTTTTACTTTTAAATCTTTTCTTTCCCTAATCACTAGGAATACGGGGCAGACATACTTCCGTGGAAGCTTTCATGAAAATAATGGGGTCCTGTGTCCGCACATGGCAGCATCAGGGACAAGCACCAAAGGATGAGCCGGACAAGAAAGCCCTTTGTCAACTTCAAAATGCCCCCAGAATGTTCATTATCCTTAGTAGACAAATGTTGAGTTCGATACATTCAAATGCTGTTTATAGAAAAGAAAATGGGACTCTAAACTCTGAATTAAAGGGAAATTAAACATTTTTAAGAGTGGGGACGGGAGATAAGAAAAATGAAATGCGTTAACTGAGATTCATAGATCAAGCCCACACTATGTCCTGGTCTTTTTGAAACAACAACCACCACTAACTTTGTTTTCATGGATCAGAAGAGCAGAGACTCTCATCTGTCTTTGGGAAGTGAATAAACACATGGTTGATGCAGTAAGTTCATGCTTTTTTACTTGCAATATTTTTTTAAATACTTACATTAAATGTATGAAATAGGCTTGATTCTCAATTTTTGATAAGGGAACTGAAACTTGGAAAGGTGCCTGCTATTTGTTCTAAGCATTTTGTGTAATTATGTCATCTGTTCTTGCTGCAATCCTATGGGGTAAGTTCTATGATCCCCACTTAAAGATAAGAAAACTGACATAAAAAGAGATGAAATTACTTGCTGGAAAAAAGGGTGCCCCTAGGCACGATTTTAATCCTGGCAGTATGACCCCAGAGATGTCACTCCTACCATTAACATTATATTACTTCCCCTGCCCAAGAATGCTGCAGAGTTGCAATATGGTACAGATAAGATTGTGTATCCAACTAAGTGTGGTCTTTTTCCATCCCATCTTGAGATGAGCATTTCAAAACACTGTCAAAATGGAAGGTTGGAGCAAAAGAGTTGGATGTTAGGGGGATGTTGGGGAAATATATATTTAGATAGATAGGTAGGTTAGATTATAGATATAGAGATGATATATACATGCATAGAGTAGATATAGATTAGGTATATAGATACATGTAAAAAAAATTTTCCTGAACCTTTAGAGGGTAAGCATAATATGTCAGGGCCCATTATCTTTATATACCTCAACATGTAATTCCTAAGAATAACATATTCTCTCACACAACCACAGTACACTCATCAACCTGAGTAAAATTAATGTTGACTCATTACTGTTTTCTAATCTACTATCTGTACTACCATTTCTCCACTTGGTCCAATAATGTCCTTCATAGCATTTTTCCCCTCCACTACAAGATCCAGTCTAGGGTCAGGTAATGCATTTTGTTATCATGGCTCTTTAGCCTCCTTTAATCTAAAACATTTTCACAACCTTTATTTGTCTTTTGTGACATTGACATGTATGAAAAAAAAAACACTCCTTTATCCTCTTTGGTCCATTGGAACATTCCTTATTTGCAGTTTTTCTGATGTTTCATCATAATTAAATTTAGTTTATGTGTGCCAAGATGGAATAGTGCATAATGATGCTGCGTCCTCCTCAGGTTGTCCCATTTGGAGGCACACGATGCCACCTGCCCTTCACTGGGATGCTAATTTGTATCACCCAGTCAAGTTTGTCTGCTTTCACCATTATGTAGTAGCTATCACATAGTTACTATTATGTAGAAGCTATCTTATCTATGACTAAATATACATCCCTGTATATAGCTATATTATATATAACTATCAGGAGGTTACTATTACATAGATTCTATGTTTTCTCTGATGACTATCAGCAATCTGTGGGGACATACTTTAAGACCATGGAATATCCTGCTCTTCATCAAAATTTCCCTCTGGATTGATGATTCTTGCCTGATCCAACCTTTGGCATGATGGTGGCAAATGCTAGTTTTTAAAATTCCAGCACTCCCTCCATACTTACCAGTAGGGAAGAGCCCTCCCCTCTCTGCGATGTATTTATGTATCTCTATTTTTGGCAAGAACACATGAATTTTTATTTTTGAGCTGTTTATGATTTATTACTGTACTTAATTGTTTTGATATTCAGATTGTCTTAGATGTGGCCAGTGGAAGCCCCTTCAAGCTGTTCTCTGAATCCTCGTAATATGGCCCTTTTTTTTTTTTTTTTTTTTTTTTTTTTTTTTTTTTTTTTTTTTTTTTTTTTTTTTTTTTTTTTGCTTCTTTTGTTATGGTGGTACTATATATATAAAATAAAATTTGTCATTTAAGTGTACAATTTGGTGGCATTAACTACATTTAGAATGTTGAGCTACCTTCAAAACCATCTATTACCAAAACTTTTTCTTTACACAAAATAGAAATTCTTTAAGCAATAACTTCCCCAAGCCCTGGTAAGGTTTACTTTCTGTCTCTATGAATTTGCTTATTCTGGATAGTTCCTATCAGTGGAATCATGCAATATTTGTCCTTTTGTGTCTGGCTGATTTCACTTAGCATTATGTTTTCATTCATGCTTTAGTATGTATGAGAACATCATTCCTTTTTACACTGAACAATTTTCCCCTATATATGCATACCACATTTTGTTTATCCATTCATCTATTGATGGACCCATCCTTTTTTTTTCTTCAGTACTTTCTTACTTTGTGGAGAAACAAAATGTTCACAGCTCATCTTCTTCTTATCCTCCCCCAGCTCTGGAATTCTGGAACCAACCATTTCATCGAGGAGTTCTGGTTCCTTTTAGTGGGGAACAGAACTAGAGACTAAAATTTAGTCACTAGTATGTTAAGCTTTATTTTTAACCTTTTCTCATTCTTTAATGTAGAATTTTGAAATCTGAAATTTTTATAGCTGACAGGAGGCTTCCATTAATTACACTGTGAATTCTTTCTCATGAATATGGGATTTTAGTGGGTCCTTGAAGGAGCAATAGGAGAGTAAGAAAAGGGAAAGTGAGGAGACGGGGAAGAGATGAAGATCTTTCTGGATCTGATCCTAAAATTTTCAGAGTGGGAAATGCTCTACCCTGAACACGAAGAAATTGTTTCTGAGAACTCCTAAGCTAAACGTATTCTGAAGAAATTCCATCCCTTCTGCTTTTGGTCTGTAATTTGAACCATCATTTCCCAATGTTCGTTCCTTAGAGACTAGTGCTATAACATTCTCTTTGAAAAAACACTCTGTGGTCAAATAAGTTTAAGCAATGCTTCTGTCCAAAAGCCCCTGCATAAACTCGGAGCATATATTAGCAACTTAAAGGCCCATTTAAGGCCCCACATTCCAGAGAAGACACTTGGTTAACTTTAACCCTATATTCCCCACATGTATTTGAACCCTCCCTTCCAGAAACACTTGTTATTATCATTCAGAGTATAATCTGGAAACGCTAATTTGTATATTTGAAGGTGGTTATTAAGTTGTCCTTAAGGCTTGTCCTTTTCTGTCCTTCCTTCTCCTCCCATAACCCTCTGAACATCCTTCTATTATAGCTCTTAGTAAATTGTTTTGCAGCCAGTTATTTGCTTATCAAACAATTCCATTTGACAGAAAGGTCCTAGAGGACTGAAATATGTTGTTCTCAATATTCTCAGTTGCTGCTGCAGTACCTGGTACTTAATAGACATTCAAAATTGTTGTTGAAGTATTGAATTACATAAGAGATACGAAAGTCATTTGAACATTTTACCTCAGTTCAGAAGTTGCTATTCCCCCCTCTATCGTCATGTAGTGAATTACATTTAAATTAAGTTTATCATGAAACCGTAATAATTACTCTTCTCCATTCTTAAGGAATGGTTGCTCATTTTGAAAAACAAAGCAAAGCAGAACCGATGAGTGTTGAGAGTTCATTTAACCACTCGGAGCAGCGACATTGTAAGTGATAGGTGTGGCCTCAAAGTCAAACCAGACCCTGACTGAACTGAATCTTTTGCAGAGTAATTCATTCATCTGTTTAGACATTCTTTCACATTCTTCTAGGTGCTGGCATCTTAATGGTGAATGAGACAGACAAGTTCCCTTCTCTCATGAAGCTAACATTCTAGTGGATGAAGATAAATGAAAAAGAATAAGCAAAACAAATAAACAAGAAAATTTCACAGAGCCCTAAGCACTTTGAGGACAATAAAACAAAGGAATAAGATAGAAGATAGAGTGAGTGGGGCTGAAACTTCAAGGATGAGAAGAAGCCAATCATATGAACATCTGGGGCTGAGAAGCCTAGGAGGAGGGGCCAGCATGTGCAAAGGTCCTGAGGCAGACAGCGACTCGGAGGGCTGTGCGTTAGAAGTGGGCCAGTGACAGCAAAGCATAAGCCTCATCTCGTGTTTAAACTCTGCAGCACTGAGACTATTCTTAGCATCATCTTGTGAGGGAGGAGTGGGATAAGGGAGTAAATGATAAAGAAAGATCTGAGTGCTGTGAACAGCACTAAGTAAACTGGGTGAGGTTTTAAAGGGGAGTGTTTGACAATAATGCACAGAATCAAAGTGAGTGACATTGTGGGAAAATACTGCCATTACCTTAGTCATGCCTCAAAACCCCCTTGCTCCCTCTCCTTTTACTTCTCACTTTGTTTCTTTCTCTTCTGCTTCAAAGGTCTTATTTCTGGGCTTATCTCCCTTAGTGCATCCACTGAGCAGGTCTCTCTCACCTTTTCTACTTTTGTTCTCCTCCTTTCCCTCTTACCTTTGCTTACTCCTTACTAGTATGTTACGTCTTCCCCCTCAGTCTGCCTTTCTCATTCATTTTCATTTATTTGACAAATCTTCTGCAGTCAAATCACTTCTCTAGGCAGACATGCTTCTGCGGACCTGAAGAAGATACTAAGATGAATTAGCTTTGGTACTCCCTGCCCTCAAGGAACTTGTTGGCTTCCATGGGAGACAGGTTAGCACGTTATTACAAGTCAGTCTGTACAATATAATGACATATATATCTAGATGGCCCTTCACTGCCGTGCTCATTCCTCTCTTTGCCCTAAGCAATTGTAATATAGCAAGAGGCTGCTGGTCTCCCTGCTTTTAGTTTCCTGCCCTGAAATCTATTTCACGTACAGCCGTAATCTCCCAGAAACACTGATCTTGTGAATTTTGGAGTCAGACAAAATGGGTTCAAAAATCTGCCTCCCAAAATAAAAACTAAATGCAACATAGGATTCTGTCCCAGGATTAGACCCTAGGACAGAAAGAAGGACATTACTGAAAAAAAACTGGTGAAAGTCAGATGGGTCTGTAGATTGGTTAGTAGCATTGTGCTAATGTCCACCTCCTCGTTTTGATCATTGTACTGTGGTTATGTAAGACGTTGGCCTAGGGAGAAGCAAGGCGAGAGGAATACTGTAACTCTCCGCATGATTTTTGCAGCTTTTTCTGTAAGTCTCATATACATGAAAAATATTAGATATATATTACTTAATAGCTAATATTAGTTTTTTTTAAATTTTTTACCAAAAGAAAGAACACACACCATTAAACTGTGCACAGCCAGGAAGAAAAACAAAAAGAATGTTTCTAGCAGCCTTGTTCTTCATAGCATAAAAATTTGAAACAACCCAAATGTCAACCAGAAAAATGTCAACCAAAATATACAATAGAATTCCACGGGACGCTGCAAGCAAGCACAGCACAACCATAACCCTCACAGAGGTGAATCTGACAGACATAATTGAGCAAAAGGAGCAAACCCCAGGAGAGTGCATGTGGCATGAATCCATTCACCTAAAGTCTGAGCACAGGCAAAATTAAGGAAAATACTGGCTAGAGACACATACATAAGCAGTAAGTATTTAAAGAAAAGCAGGGGGCAGTGCTTATAGAATTCAGAGTGGGAACCTCTGTGAAGTGAGACAGGAATATGCTCAGAGAGGAGCCCCAAGATCTGGGCCACATTCTCAACCTGGTGGCACACATGTGTCCACTGTAATTCTTTAATTGTATAGACGCATTTTACTATCCTTCTAACTGAATATTATGCCCAATAGTGCTAAACAAATACATAAATCATATAGAGAGAGACCATTCAAAAATAAATACATGGTTCCAACACTGGCAAGTTGGGTGACTCCAGGTAAGCCACTTTCCTTGTTCATTTATTACTCAATTAGTTGTAATGAGGATTAAATGAAACAATGTGTAAAGGCATTTATGGCCATGCTTGGCCCATAGTAAACACTCAATAAATAAATAAGTATATAATACATATATTTATAATATATGACATATGATAAAATAATCATAATAAAGAGATAAGAAAGTATCTGTTCAAGCCAGAAGTAAACCACTTTATTATTATTATCTCTAGTATTATTACTATGATTGTTTTTATGAGGTGCTAAAATAATAACAGGCAACATTCATTGAGCCATGCTCATTCTAAAGGGGCCCAGGGGTCTGGATGTTGAATTCTTTAGGCGATTTTACCCCAAGGGGATGGTGACTCAGGTTCTGAGAAACAGGATTCTAAATCAGCCCTATCCAGTAGACAGAGAACGCGAGTCACAAGTGTTATTTTAAATTTCCTAGTAGCCACATTTTAAAAAGTAGGAAGAAACCGGTGAAATTAATTTTAACAAACTATTTTATTCAACCCAGTATATCCAAAATAGCAGCATTTCAACATGTAATTGACATAAATTATTGAAATATTTTATGTTCTTTTTTTTTCATATTAAGTCTTTGAAATCTGGCATGTATTTTACACTGAAAGCATGTTTCCATTTAGACTAGCCACATTTCAAGTGCTCAGTAGCGCCTGTGGTTAATGGCTACTCCATTGGACAGGGCAGAATGAGTGTCGCAGAAAAATTCATCAAGGTTGGTGGAGACTGGAGAGTAACCTCTGAGCATCTGTTTGGTGGTGGCAGCCACGTGGCTGACTAATCTCTGTCCTCCCGCCCACCCCCACCTCCTTCCCCAGCACATTATCAACCAACATAACTCTGTCTTTTTCCAGTCCTCTCTCGGCCCCTCCCCATCATTACCTTGTCCCCCATCATTGTCATTATCTCCTTGTTCCCTGTCTTACCCTATTAGTCTCCTCTACTGGGTTAGACAAAGGAAAGATGCTACTATTGCTTTTCTCGGGACACTGTCATAGAAAGCAAGTCCCTGCTCACAGGGAAGGGACTGGCAAGTGACAAGGTTGACAGAGGGATGTCAGAACTTCCTAGACAGGCTCAGGGTTCCCAAAATAATAATAATGATACTGATCATCATCATCATCACAGACCCTTTAATGTACCCAATCCATCTCCCAACAATAAAACTTGTTGGTGAAAGAAGCAGAAAGAATAAAATCTTTTTTTTTTTCTTTTGCTGCAATCTATCAGATAAAAGATCACAACTGATAAAGTGAAAGATATCATCAATTTAGAAAACACAAAACCAGGTAGCTTGCTGCGCTTAAAAATAGTACCTTCAAGTCATAGAATCATCTCTGCCTCCTGTTCTGCCTCTGATGATCTGCAAGCTTTTCCAGGTCTCTTGGTGAGATTTAACACAATTCAAGGAGTTTTAATGCCCAAATCAACAAGGCCCGTGTAGCTCTCACCAAGTAAGATGCCACCTGACAAGCTAAGTTTCCCCCATGCAGGGTCCTCTTGGTTCCAGGCATGCAGCTAGTGCTTGGTCTCTATTTTTAAGATGTCAGTCTGGCACACCAAAAAGTGAGAAACGTAGCTTTGTCCTGAGCCAGGAATCCTGTGACTAAACACCAGGCGGGAGCTCACACGTGACCCGTGACCTCAGAGGTGCCACTGCTTTTGCTCTGTTTCCTATAAATAGTGGTTAACGACAGAACTTCCCAGAAAATGTCAGTTACGGCAACATTCTCCAGACTACCTTAACCTCCTCTTGAGTTTGTATAAAAGATTAATAAAACTATGCCAATGTATGATAATGGATACTCTTTGTCTAGAGTATTAAAGAAAAATAAAATGCTGTTTACATTGCTATTTTCTGTCATGGACACCGCTGGTAAAAATTCTCTCAACTGACAGAATGAACTTGAACTCTAAAGGGTTCTGGGGAAAAAATGCATTATTTTTTCTTATAAAGTACTATTTAAAGTACACATTGCTTATATTAAAATGCAAAGCAAAAACTGTGGCTTAGGTCTCGTTTTCAGTTACGCAAGTGGTATAGAAGAGCACGATGCTTCCAGAGATTCCTTGGAGATGCTCCCCAGCCATGATTTCAAGGAAAATCACTAGTTTGTCTTCAGAGCACTAGTTTGCACTGGTAGAATATCCGTCTGATAAAAGGCCACAACCCAGTACAAGGTAATCATTAGGGAGACATTATTATTATTTTGCTAATTAGTCAAAAATCATTGGATTTCCCGTGGTTTCTTCCTGCTGAGCAATCATTTGATCTTGCTTATGTTGACAAACACGCACGTCACCAATTCTGCCTCATTTATCATTTGACAGGGACAGCGTTTGCTTCTTCGTGTGTGAAGAAGGGAAAACTAAGGATAAGCAAACAGCAACAAGAACCAAGCTGTAACTCAAACTCATTTTCTAGCTTAAAAATAAAAATGAATTGATGAAACAAGGAACGAACGAACAAACAAAACAGTGCAATGCCTTGTTTACTAGAAAACCGGCTTTCATGTGCTTTGGCAAGTACTAACATAGATTTCGTATCCCTTAGGAATGAACCAAATCAGAAAGTGAGGAGAATTGGTGTATTTAACGTTGAAAATGGAAACATTTGAAAACCTAACAAAAGACTGAAAAATCTTATTAAATAGCCAAAGATTTTTTGGTGTTGCTTTTTTCTGTCTGAAGTAATAATATTGAATATACATTGGGTTAGGAAAAGATTAAAAGGAACCTCTATTTGCCTTCATTGGTTAAAAATATAAGAAAAATGATGCATTCTGTGTAAAACAGACTTTCAAATTCAGTGTGGTGATCATTTAAAATTCCAATCAGGGTGCTTAAATTCTGCTCCTAAATAAGAAAAAATAAATAAATAAAAAATCAGTGTCTAAAATAAGATTTCTAATAACTGCTTTGAGAAAGATACATTTTGCTCCTATAAAAGAAGACATCAGACAAGAACATAACAAAACCTCTTGGTTTGGGCAGCCCTGGCCAGTTAATAGGATCAACTATTTGGTTGACTGACTGATTATTTATGCAGAAATCATCATTATGATAAGAGAAAAGAAGTCGATTTAAGGGTTCCAAGTAACAAGGCATCTGCCTGTGGATAAGGGGATAAGGGGATAGGACAAGCAAGAGTGGGGAAAGGAGGCGAGTCACATACATTACAGTTTAGAATAAAATGAGGACATTGGGTGATTTTTTAAAAGCTGGATTGGGAGCATAATATTCTTACACAGTAGTCTCGGTTCTAAATTGTCTGTAATTTCGGGTAGATTAAAATTTTACTTGCTCATCTGCCACAAGAAATAGCATTGCTGTTTCACCTAGATATTGAGATGCAGCCTTAGGCAAATCCCCCAAATTCTTTAAAAGGGCCAATGCAGTTGCTTGTATATAAACATTGAAAAACAGATAAAAGATAAAGTAGCTGCTGAGATGTGAGAAACACAAGTCAAAGGAAATTCCCTTTATGTTCTTATGCTTGTTGTTAAAGTATATATTCAGTGATGAAAGCCTCTCATATACTTTATTAGCCATTAGAACTATTTGTGTTTGTTTAAATTCCCTCAAATTGTACTAAATTTTGTTCACAGTTTTTACTTGTGGATGTTAATTTAGGATTCAAGAAACAGTACCAAATAGCATTTGAAACATTTTTTCTCCTGTTTGAAGATTAATATTACAGCTTATCCTATGTATGTGGCATTCAGAATTCAAGAGCTAAAACTTTCTTAACTAGCCTCCCAACAAATATTAGATTTCTCCTTGAACAAGAAGGAAATTGTAAAAGAAAAAAAATGTAATGATCCAGGGATAATCTGCTTGGAAACATTCAAGGAGTTGAGTAGGCTACTGTACTGCCCTTTTAGATAAGAATTTTAAAAGGTGAGCCATTTTCTAATTCACATGATATTGACATCCATGGAATCAAGGTGATGTCATGCTTTAAATGTGAGAACAGTTATTAGCTTTAAAAAATTTTAGATTATGGTACAATATAAATCTTTTTAAAAGTGTTTTTAAGCCATCTTAATAATAAAATGCTAATTTGCCATAATTAAAAATATCAAGGGGAAAAAAGGAAAGAAATCCTTCCTTTTCTCCTAGCCCCTTCCCCATACAATTCCCCAGAAGATACTAAGCATAGTTTGTTTAGACACCATTTAAGTGTTATCTTAAATGCTTTTGATTTTTGTTAAATGCCAGAGATTGGCCTACCACACAATTTGTGCATATTTTTATTTCTACCCCAAAATTTTGCAAGAAAAATAAAGGGCTAGGGCCGTTATTTCTCTAGGTGCTTCTCTGAGAAGCATTTTTAAAACTCTTACCCGTGATTTTAGAGACAAGGTTGATTCCTTAAGAATAAGATGCTTTCTTCAGAACATTTGATAACTTTGGAGAGAGAAAAATGAGTAATTTGTTCACTATTTGCAAATAAAATATTACAATAAAATGCTTCCTCTCATTTTAAATGGGTGTGTGATCTACTAGCAAACAGAATATTCGAGGCTTAACTCAAATGATTAAAAACTGTAGCTGTCTCATTAATATAGGATTTTAAGGTAATAGCACAAGGGCTCATTGATTCTTTGTGTGAATAATGTGACCAAACTGGAGGGGGTGGGGAAGGGCGGCTAAAAGACTATGGAATCACTTGAACTTATTTCCATTGCCCAAGAGGAAAAATACATAGAATGGTATTCTCTAACCCACCCACCCCCATTTTTATACCCTGACAATTATTTGAAATGTTAAAATACCCCTTTCAGGGCTAGCATTTGTCAATCCTGAATGATTAAAATGTCCTAGGAGAAGGAAACAAACCATGTCCTTGTTAATTTAGATTATTAAAAATATAACTTCCTAAATTCTTTTCCCCTTGAAACTATAAGGGTTATATGTTGATTTTGATTACAACTGTTGTATGAGTCTCCAGGTCTGATGTGACAGAGAGAAACACACACAGACACACACGGACATGCACCCCACTGTCCTATTGCCTGTAGTTTGTGGTTGATCATCTACACATAATTTCATGCTTGCCCATTTGAATACCATTTTTGTTCCAAATCTATCATATTATTTTACAAACTATACTCATTAAGTCCCATCACAATCTTTTTTCGATTGGGAGGTAGCCCATTTTCCAGATCTAAAATTGGAAACACAAGGAAAAAGGAATTTTCCAAACAAGAAGTTCAAAATGTAACTCCCCACCTGTCACTTTTTCTTATGCTTCTAGACCAATTCTTATCTCTCTCAAGAGCACCGAAAATCTACACATATGCAATAGAGCCTTTAAACCATGTTATATGAACATTGAGTCTACTAGCTGAAAAAAATCAAAATGTATAGAAATCTCACGCCACATTCATTTAAAGCCATAATTTCATGTTCTGTCAGCATGCTATGTATTATCAAAATTGTGGGCAAATTGCCCAGGTTAATTTGTTCAACCTTAGGGTACCACTGAATTAACATACAATGTTGTTTTTTCTGTATAAAGCTTATAAAGTAGAGCAACAATAAACAAAAGAACTATACAAGATAAATATATATATGTGTGTGTGTGTGTATATATCTATATACACACATGCACAGTGTGCAATCCTTGTATTTAAAGAGACAGACTTTGTCACATGAAGCTAATAAGTATTTTTCTAGAAAAATTGACTCACAGAAAACCCAAATAAATTTTCAGCAGACAATTAGAAAATTAAAGTGAGTCATTACTGAATATGCCTCTCACACCACGACTCTGGGTGTATTTTTAGGGTTAAGTGGGCAGTAGTTGAGCCTCCGGTAATCTCTGCCTTCTGGAAGGAAGCCTGTTCCTGGACCCTGGCTGGCTCTTCCCAGGGCTTCTTCTCTGCCATTGCTTGCCCTGCCTCCCTGTGTCCAACGTCAAAATCACACGCAGGCGTTAGAAAGAAAGCCCTCTGCCTCAGCAGTCGTGAGTGATGGCAACACACCAGGACCATGGGGAAAGCGCTGAAGAAAGAGTGGCTCCAATCACTGGCAATTATCAGAGAGGCCCCTGAATTCCTCCATCAGTCCCAGGCCCTAGGAGGGGGCTGTGGTGGGAAACAGAGGCATTCTCAGGAAACCATTTAGTCTTAAGATTTCTATACCATGCGTTTTGAGCCTCTTCTTCATGAGGATTGGAAAAATACCACTTCACATTTATATCCCAGTGACTGTCACAACCCCCCACTCTTTCACTTGTGTTCTCAGACTAAAGAATATCCTTTCAAGGAGAGGATGCTAAAATCCCAAAGCTGGTGGTTAATATTTTGTTCCTTTTTAATTAAATGCCTAAAACCCTAAAGGCATCCACAGCATTCATTCTAAGAGTTATTTATCTAGATAAACTGTGTATTAGTGTAGGTGAGAGATGATCATTTTATCACATTTTATAAATTACATGTGGCTACATGTCTGCATCTTGTAGTCTCTGCTTCCAGCAGATTCTGTAGCTGTTAAAGAACGTAAGACAGAATTTTATTTCTTTATATGATGGCTTTCAGAAATACGCACTATTACATTTTATTTACAATGTAGGTTTTGTACACAATTCTGCTGTGTAGAGGGAGAGCTGGATAATAATGGTGTATCTAACACACCCTTACAGGCTTACAAATTGCAAAAAGAAGGGCTCGTGCTTAAATTTCTTGATAAGGCACTAAGTCTATTT
Source organism: Cabassous unicinctus (assembly GCA_029593785.1). Lineage (NCBI taxonomy): Eukaryota > Metazoa > Chordata > Mammalia > Cingulata > Chlamyphoridae > Cabassous > Cabassous unicinctus. The sequence goes on along the minus strand of JAQZBX010002329.1, from coordinate 15,926 downwards.
TCAGAGCCTGTACACATTCCTGAAGGCAGATAGTGCTGTGACCTCCCTGTAAGCAATGCAGCAGGTGTTTGCATATCTGCATAGCATGCTGCAGTGTGGTGAAGTGCTTGAATCATTTCCAGGACAAGGGAGCCTTCATGATTGGACCAATTGATCACTGCAGTCGCTTGATGCTACATAAAAGGTTGGTGTTGAAGCATATGGATTGGATAATAATCAGAGTTGTTCTGACATGGTCTATTTAATAATTCAAAAAGGAAAATTTGAAAATGATTCTGCACAAAGCTGCAACACCCGATTGACACTTTATTTATATCAAACGCTCTTTGTGTAGTTTGTGGGCTGCACAGATTGCCTGTTCGATGCAGTTATTTTTTCTAGAGCATCAATATTCCAAATCACCGTCAGCAAACAATCAGGCACATCACCTGTCACTATGGCAAGGGGGAAATGTTTAGCTTCACTGATGTAGCAGACACCAGCCCATAGAAAAACCGCCATTTATGATATTATCCAAAATGAAATGTAAGGTAGGGTTCAAGGCTCTCTGGGCTTTGTTAGTCCACCTGAAGAAAAAAAAAAAGACTCTTAATGGTAACATTAAGTTATGGTCAGAGTGTTTCTGTTTGATATATAATTTATGCCAATTCACTTGAAAAATACAGAAAAACTGCAGCTGGATAAGTGAAGCTAACCTCCTCCCAGGTGGGCATGCAGTGGAGTTGTTTCACAAGCTTGAAATAAGAGCCAGATGTTCATGGTTCCACAGGCTAAGCCTAAACCCTTCAAAAAGGCCCTGTGCATGATGGGAGAGGTACAGGCAGGTCGCCCCTCCCCCACCCGGTAGCTCCCCCAACTCTGCCTAAGACCCGGATGTCAGGGGCCCTCGATAGTCTCCCTGGAGTGCCCGTGGTTCAACTGCTCTTTTACCATCCGTGGACCTTCTTTCCCACACCTGCAACAGGGAAATGGCGTTGTGATATTGTACCGGCTTTCTGTCTTACCTACTCTAACCAGGAGATAATTCTGATATCTCCATCGACTTTTAAAAACAGGCTTTGTAAGTACTAAATGGTTACAGTGGTTCAAGTTAACAAAAAGCAAAGCCACTCGTTCCCAAAATGCAGTAAACATATCCTTTTCTTAAATTATAATTGTATAATTATGCATTTAGGGCCTCCAAAGTAATCACAACATATACACACACGTGCAAGTTTCACAAACACATAAGATCAACCGTGGCAAATAGGGTTTCGACCCCATAAAAGAGCACAAGCCGCATATTGGGATAACCACATGCTATTCTAAATGCTGGATTTGCTTCCTAATACTTTCCCCCTTTTTAAAACAGAAAAATTTCTGGAAGATTTTAAACTTGGAGAAAATCTGCATTCTTTTGTATGTCTTCTAATCTTTTTATTTCAGGAATGAAATCCTCACTTACAATCAGCTGCAGAATGAACTAAATTAAGTAGACATGACCCCTCCCTTTTAGCAGCAGCATCAACATTTACTCATTAGGCACCTGGTTGTAAAAGGTAATGTTTCACAATGCACAAAATCATTTTAAAAACATTTTTCTCTTTCCTATAAATGAATCTGAGCAAGAAAGATGACAATCAACATGAAAGGGACTTTGAAACTGAAAATAAAACAAATTACTTGATTTAAAAAAAAAAAAAAAACAACTCCAGTGAAGAGCAAGTGCATTTAAAAAGGCTCATCTTTCTGGCCCAAAAATCATTGGTTCCAACATGAAACTCCCTATAACCCATTACTATTGTTATCTGCTACAGTCAATATTTGAGCTGAAGCCATATGGACACTTCCCAAAGTTATCCTCATCTGAAATAAGGAATAAATATATCTGGTTTATATATAGCATGAGTAAGCTTCAAAGCATCCTACAGAGCTCCCAGGGAGAGGAGGTTAAATCTGTGCTTCTGCATAAAAACATTCCCTTTTTTCTTCCAAGCCCTTTCTACAGTGATGGTGCCGTTATATGATGCTCCCTCACCCTCACACTCCAATTTGCACCCACGGACTGTGATTTTCTGAAGAACATTATGAGTGGATTTAATGAACAAGAAAGTTAAGGACATGTAGCATTAAGATGAATTAGAAAGATCTCAGGCCGGAAGTTACAGGTTCCACCTTTCATTCTTGATCAAAAACTGCAGAATTTAACACCTGCAAAAGAGAATGCAATCACATGGCAACATGAAAGTTCACAGAAAAGGAAAAGACCACTCCGTCCTATGCAGGTGAACTTTACCACAGGATCTGGTCCAAATATCTAGGTGTGAGCAGAAGCAGCTGATGATGTTCTTTCTTAGTCTACCTTCCTGCCATACTGTTCCATGGCCACTGAGAACACCCTTCATTTGGTCTGTTCATCATCCAAACGAATAAAACAAACGGGGGCAGGGAATCCTGTGCTGGTTTATTTCATATATGCAATCTAATTTCAGCAGGAAGAGTATTTTATGAGTTAAGTATCGTTAACCCCATTGCATTGACGAGGAACCTGAAGTTTAGAAAGGTTAAATTGGCAAGGTCAGACCTCTATAAACCAGTGAAGCTGGGTTTTAAACCTTGGACAATTGAATCCAAGTTTCATGACTTGTCTCCTAACTATACTAGAGATAATTAATGTACAAGGTACGCCTTGTAAACATGGTTAATCAACATCATCTACTTATAGAAAGGACAGTCCATTCAATTATCAGTTATCAAATAATTGATTTTAATGATGATGAATGTGTACAATCATTCTGTCGATTATGATTCATCGAACTGAGCCTGAGTCCCAAGATATTAATCACGGGAATATGATGGAATCAACAGGGAGTTAGACAAAGGCTTTCTAAGCCACTCTCTCCCAAGATAAAAGTCAACAACATGGAGTATATTTAATTACACCATAGTGTTTTTCTGTGGCAGCTTATCATCAAGGGTGGGCCTGTTTTCACTTTTCCCCAGAATGCTGCTGCTATTTTAACCTGATTTCTAAAGGTGGGAATTTAGAGAGATTTTTTGCATGTAAGCAGCCATTCCATCTCTTGCTGCTTGCAGGCCAATGAGAAGTGTGTGAGGCAGCCCATCTGCACAGTCTTCCCATCCTCTAGCAGCCATGGGACAAGTGAACCTCTATATACTACGATATATACATTTCTGGAAACTTGAATAAAATGCCCTTTTTAAAAAATTCATCATTATTTTACACTATTGGAAGGGCTGAATATTTAAAGAAAAACCACAGGTGAATACTTTTTTAAGTCCAAATATTATATTACAAAAGTCTTTGACAGGGTACTGAGTTTATAAGAAGAAGAGCTGTATCCAGGTTCTGCTTCTGCTACTTACTAATAGTTAGCTTTGAGCAAATCACTCACTCAATATCAATGCTCTGATTTTTAATGAAGATGACAGTACCTTTTTCACAGATTGCTTCAAGGATTTAGAAAGACAATTTGCATGAAAATGCTTTGTAAATCATAAATGTACTATGCAATCTAAATTCTTATCAATATTTTCTAATTTAACATTTTTGTAAACTCAGATATTTTGCAACTATTTTCTCATAGTGCAAAACTCTCCTTTTGAAATGAAATCAAGTGCCCTCAAGATCTGAACAAACCAAATGGCTTTGTCCCACTTCCTCTGCTCCCCACCTCAATCTAAATTAGAAAGTCAGTCATATTCTTTTATACTCTCTGTAATTTAACTTCACAGCCCTGATTGGAGACACATTTGCAAAAAATATTGCCTCCAAATTCTGGCCTGTGCAACTCCATGGAGAGTCTTCCCCATACTTTCTGCTAATGGCAGAGCATTTACTAAACAGCCCTTCTACCGCCCTGTTCCATCTTGGTTTAATATCATGTTGATACTGGCACAAGGGAAATTCTATATATATATGTATTTTTTTATTAAAGAAGTTGTGAGTTTATAGAACAATCATGCATAAAATACAGGATTCCCATATACAGTACCACCCTATTATTAACACCTTGCATTGGCATGGTACATTTATTAAAATTGTTGAAAGCACATTTTTATAATTTTACTATTAACTATAGTCCGTGGTTTAACTTAGGTTTTACTGTTTGTGCAGTGCAGTCTCCTGCAATTTTTTTAAAAATTATTCAATTACCTTATATACAGCCTAACATTTCCCCTTTTAAACACATTCAATATATAATTCAGTGCCGCTAATAATGTTCACAAAGTTGTGCTACCATCACCACCATCCATTATCAAAATATTTCCATTGTTTTAAAATATCAGCTTATACCAAGCTTTGCATGAGTTTGAAGGATCACTGGGCACCACACAACTTCTTGCTTCTTTTTAAGTTCTACCTCCACTAAGTTTCTTCTCTATCCTCCACCTTCCCTTTTGGAGCAACTGGTAAACCCCTCCCTTGGTTTCCAATGAATGGTTCTACCTGCACCCAGGACTTTCAGTGTCTTGACTGTCTCCTCAAGCTCTTTTCAGTGTTTTTCTAAATAAATATGATTCCATTCACAGAATAATTTACATTGTCAACCATTAATATAACTTTTTTCCTCCTTGTTATATTCATATTTATTTGTGAAGTTATTTGTTGACCATCTCACCATCCATATTATCAGTTCCATGAGGGACCATATCTGTTTTGTTCATCACTGACTCCCTAGTATCAATACAGTGCCTGGTACACAATAACTGCTCAGTAAATATTTGTTGCTTAAAATTAATAAATAAAAGTAAATAAGTTCTAAAAGGAAGATAAGAAAATAGAGTTCAATGCAGATGATTGTAGATTTACAATGATTTTCAATGAAGTTCTCTTTAGGTGTCTAGGCTTTGGAAATGTTTCCTGCCCATATTCCACCCCACCTAAGAAGGTTAGACGGAGGAGGGGGAAGAGGAAGTAGAGGAGGGAAGAACAAGGAGAAGAAAAAACAAAATAATTTATTGTCAATATTTAGATTACAATGGATTTGTTAATGGTATATCTTCTATTTTCTTCAGGAAATTATTAAATGATGTTTCTATTTATCATGTTTAGATAGATAGTTAATGAATAGATTTCATGGTGGCTGCACATTGGCAAGGAAGAATCTCCAAAAATTTGAAATAATAAAATAATTTAAATAATTAAATAATGCTAGGATTTCTGAAAATATATTCAGATATTTTATCATTTTGCACTGAGCTTTAACAAGTAGGAATGCTGGCTCTTGGCCTGAATGTGGAAATCAATACAGTCCCTTTTGATCCTTGTTATTTGTTTATTTATTTTTAATTTCCCAATTCCTAGTTGGAATTGAATCAAAATCCAGAGCGGGTGGTATATACTTTTTTTTTTTTTTTCTATAAATGACAAAGAAACCCACCAAATGGCACAACAGACTTTAATATTATGGGGAAACGCATCTGCCATTTGGTCTACTTTCATTCTGATAAAATGGTTTGGGGTCAGCGCACAGTTGCAGCTCGTAAATGCAAATCACTGCATGATCCCAGCACATGGAATTACATCAGCGCTTTTGATGAGATGACAGAATCAATACAGAGGTCAAAAGTGCACCTTTGGGAGGAGAGCCGCAATCAGGCACAGGGATTCCCCAAGATTACAATTCCCCTGAGGAGAGAGCGGAGTGGCGAGAGCTTTCTTAATGTAGGGGAGCTGCCTACCGGCCACGCAGAGGACGCGCTCCGTGGAGGGGTTATCTGTTTATCTCTGTCCACACTCACCCCTGCACCGACTCCATTGGATGTTGTTGCAAAGTTTGCCAACAAAATGCTGACATGTAAGACAAAACTTTCAGAAAATCAATACCAAATAATTGCCCAGGCCATGCTGGAAGATAAACTTACCCTGCATATTATGCCTCTCCAGTTCTAGAGTGTTGCAACGCCACTGTGCCAAGGGAACTAAGCCATTCCTATTGTGCATAATATACCTTTATATATCAGCAGGCAGCACAAGTCATTTCCTTCCCTGCTGCTCAATACACAGTGATTCCATCTCTTCTATATTCATTTTTTTCTACCAGATTGATGCCCTTAAATGCTATGCTGCTGTCAGTTCTTGGATATCCTTTACCTGGCAGCCAAAGGGAGTGCTTACAAATGAATCTCTTGTCCCCACAGTAGACATCTTGCGGTGGTAGTATAGCTTGATAAGTTTAAGAAATAGACCACAGTATCAACCGGGCTTCCTTTTCCATAAAATTCTGTCCTACAGAATGTACTTCTCTATTTTTATACTGAATGGATCAGTGATGAGGTGAAATAACTATCAAAAGGCCCTTGGTTATTGAAATGTTTTAGTAAAATTATTTCTGCATTAAACGATATTTAAAGTCAGGATACCAAACCAATGATAAATATAGCATATATGTTTTCTTATACTTCAACGACTAGAGCTGTTCTGTTACCTAAATTAGAGCAAGAAATGTATAATCCCTTACAATCCTGAACTTAATTTCCCCCTCCCTCAAGTTAAAGAAAAAAAAAAAAAGATTTATCTTTTGGGTCCTAACTGTGTGTTGTCCATTTTATCGTTTTGAAAATATGATTTCAAGCTTAGACAACAAAGCAGTGACCTAGGAAAAAGCTGTTCAGTTGCCAAATGAATGAGCTTGTAGTTCTTACTCCATACACTATTGTTTTATTGTGTTAAGAAGAATAGATAACTGAAAATATTTCAATAAAAATAACAGAGATGCCTGTTCAAAACTCTTTGGATATTAAATTCCTGCCAACCTTGCTCGTCTCAAAAATATCATATTCCCATTTTTAGAAAAATTCACCACATAATAAAATTCAGAGCTTCAAAGATAGAACAAGGAGGGAAAGCCAGGAATAAAAAGAAAAAATTTCCCAAGGTTTTATAGCATGAAATTGGCTTGAACAGCAAAAAAATAAAGAGAGAGGTAGGGGTTTAAAATAACTGATGCTGAAATGCATATTCGCCTCCTTAGGAATATATTAATTTTACATGATTGCTCCTTTGCACTTTACGACAGAAACAAAGGCCCCGTTACCATTAGTCCAGCTTCATCTTTAATCACATTAATTCAGTAACATGTTGTAATCGGGGTATGAAAGACTATTGCTTTATTTACATAAATATAAGCAATAAATGAGCAATTTCAGAATTGAACTCAATCAATACACACTGCATTGTCATGTTGACCTCACTAGCATTGAGGTCAATAAATGTGCGAATCCTCAGAAAAATATCCCATCAAAATCAGAGGCAAATCTCCAAGTCTCCAAGGACGTTGCCACCACTTCTTTATCTGCTCGTCTGGGGCTGGCTGATGAGTATGTGACAGTGCTAGACAGATTGAATGGAATATTGGGAATGGAGAAAGAAAAACTAGCCTTAGAGATCCACTCGCCTGACGTCTAGCATATATTGTTGGATGCTGTTGATAAGGGTTAGTTAGCACGCTCTTACCAAAAATTAGGACGGCTTAGATTGCCTGCTCAGCTTGGCATCCCTCACTGGAAGACCAAGGATGTAATTTACTAACAACTGGAAACCTGGCACAGTTAAAGGTGCAGTATCTACAGCAATTCACTAGAATTTTCTGTTCTGGCACCAAATTGTGCCTTTTTGCCAGGATATTGCAAACTTGTGCAGCATATGTATGTCTCTTGTCTTTATTAAAAACTCATGATGCAATCAATTACTTACCATTATCTAGAATAGCCGTAAGAAATTGGACCAGGCTAAGTTATATACAGAGAAAAGAAACTACGATTCAAACAGCTTATTGAAAAAGAAAGGCACAATTACTCTTATATAGCTAAATCAAGATTACTCCTATATAGCGACTCATAAATTGCTATCAAAACTATGCTATCCACAATAAGCAAATCAAAATAAAATAAAATCAGCAAATACTTATTCCGTATCTACAAATTCAGACTATTCATTAGAACAGAGTTTCAGGATCATTTACTCTTTGAAGACAATTTATCATCAGATGGCAGATTAACAAAACGAGAAGACTAGGAGGGATAAGAAGATTCATGGGAAAACACACTAAAAAAAAATGCATAAGAACACTGTCTTATCCCTGAGGCAGCTTGCAAAGGAGTTTACTTTTGAGAGCTAAAGAATTATCAAAATTAAATAAGTAAAGAATATATATATATGTATATCCTCTATTTCTGATTATTTGAAACTTAAGAAATAAAGGTTATTTTTTAAAAAGTGGGAGGTAGAAGAGTGTACAAGAACAAGTGTTTTACATGAAGAGAATTATTTTTAAATATAAATTTTTGGGCATACTGGATATTTAGAATATTATGGAATTATTGTTAGTTTTCAGGTGGGGTAATGGGATTATAGTTGCTTTTAGAATATTTTTTTAGAATACACATTAAAATTGTATGGACAAATATGAGGCTGGAATTTGCTTTAAAATAAAGGGAAATGGGAATTTGTGTTTATAAACCATGACTAGCCATGCATCAATAACTGTTAAATCTGGTTGATAGGCTCATGGGGGTTCATTATGATTGTCTCTCTACTTTTATGCAAAATTTCAAAAAATAGAATTATATATATATATATATATATATATATATACACATGTATATAGTTTGTGTATGTTTAAATTATAAATATGTATGCATGTATAAAATATATATATAAGTTTATGTGTTTATAATACACAGCCATGTCAGTAAGACTTATCTGTTTATCTCCCTCCAACTTTTTCTGATGAAAGTTTTAATGTCTGAAGTCTTTTCATGAGTAATTCATTCTATATCCACCATATGCCAGGCACTGGGCAAGGTGTTGGAGAGGCAGTGATTACTGACAAAGTCTGCTCTCATGGAACTTGCATTCTAGAGGGAGAGATAGGCATTTACAAGCATATAAATAAATAAACAAGAGATCTACACATTGTGGTAACTGCTGTCAATGAAATAATCAGAGTAATGAGATAGAGAGAAACTGGGGGAAGCCAATTGAAGGAGGGCAGCCAGGGAGGTCCTTCTTGTGAAGGTGACATTGAAGCCAAGTCCCAAAGGAAGAGAATGGGCCAACCATGCAGATCTTGGAAAATATTTAAGGCAGAGGGATCAGCTTATGCAATGAACCTAAGATGAGAATAAGCTTGACATGTTTAAAAGTTCAGAGAAGGTTAGTTTGGTTGGAGTGTTGGACTGACCACACTTGGTGATGGATTACATATGGGTCATAATGGAAATATGGATATGTTATTTCCAAATGAGTTTAAGATGTGTGTTAAATGGGTTCAGTCATGCACACACACACACACACACACACACATGCACACACACTTATTCTTTTAGAATAGTGATACATGCATCATCATCCTCTTTTAAAGCCAGCTTTGAATAAAACCAATAGTTTCAAAGATCAGTTTCTAATATATATGCATATTAGTATATTGTGTGTGTATGTGTGTTTCACCTCCTAAATACAAAACAGCTACTATTTTAAATTTAAAATACCTTTTTCAGTATTACAAAGGCAATACAAGTTCATTGGAGAAAATTCAAATAAAGAAAATTAAAATGAAAAATGCATATTCTCCCTACCCAGAGAGCCTCAGTTATCACATTCTTTTGATATTTTTCTTCCATATTTATGCATAAAATATAGAATGATTTATGCAAATTTCGATCTGATTTATTTCACTTAACAATATAGTCTTGACTTGAATAACTTTCCAAATTAACTGTGCATTGTACATTGCATTGTGTAGATAATTTACTTAACCAACTCTCCATCATTTGGCACGTAGATTATTTCTATTTTTTCACTATTATAAATAACACTGAGGTGAACACTCTTATAGAAAACTCTGTGTGTATCCTTGATTTCCTTATGATATATTTTCTAGAAGTGGAATGGCTGAGTCAAAAACATGTACAATGTTCAAAGCAAAGCGCTTATGTTTGCTGGAAGAATTATGCATCAAAAGAAAGGAAATTGTCCCCACATTTCTCAAAATTCCCTACTGTTTTATTCCAGTTCTAGACCTTTCAACTTCTAGTGACCACTGGCTTAAGTCCTGATATAGAAATAATTCCCCCAGCATGGCAGGTAGGTACAAACTCACCCAAATAGTCCTGGATATTTCTTTCAAAAAGATGTATGGAATTCCTACTCCATATAAAGAAAAAAAAGGGGACAGAGGACTGAAAAGAAGGTGTTTATATACCTTTTATGAGGGACCATATTTAATCTATGTTTTGAACTATAAATTAATTTACACTCCAACAATTAAAATTGGAAGGAAATGTAGACGTTCCTTATTTGTGTCCTTCTCCTCTGTTATGTGGAAACTGTCAATGTTCCACTTAAACTATGGTACCCAGAACTAAACATGATTTTTATTTCCCATACACTGAATACCGTATTTTTATTAATATTGCTGACTATTGGAATCCTGTCTTTAGAAATAGAAGATAGATTTTCTTAACTTGGCCTAATAGTTTCATCTTCTCAAGATTTCTATCATGGTTCCACAACATGCATCCCCCCCCCCTTTTTTTTATATTTATCCCCCCTCTTGCTGCTTGTGCTCACTGTGTCCATTCACTGCACATCTCTCTGAGTCTGCCTGTCTCCCTTTTTTGCGTCATCTTGCTGTGTCAGCTCTCCTAGCCACACGGGCCATCTTGCCTTCACCAGGAGGCCCCGGGAATTGAACCTGGGGCCTCCCATATGGTAGATGGGAGCCCAATCACTTGAGCCACATCCACTTCCCCTGCACCCCCTTTTTAACTATTTGAAGGCTTTAGGCATTTTCTACATTTCATCCTTTGTCCCTCTCGCCATTTTTTCTCTTTCTTGGTTTCTTTTTCTTTTCTGCAGACACTCTCTCGTTTTATTTGGGGTAAATAGGATATCTTTGGAGTCAAGCCTTTCTGGAAATGAGGGGTAGATATGAAACCATGGAAGAAAACAGGGGCCCCGCTATTCCCAACATTTATTCAAGCTTTTCCTCCAGGCAAGCCCAGAGAAACTTGCTCTGGTTCACCATGGGTAAAGCAGCCCGAGTAGGGTACACATTGAATTTTCAAAGAAAACGTAGCATTTTATCAGGACTAACCCATTTTAAAGTCTGTTATTTGAAGCAAAGTGAATTGAACTATTCCAATTTAGATGAAGTATTATATGATTTGTTTTTGCATCCAGCATGCTCAGTAGGCTCTGAGGCCCACAAAATCAAGAGCTGTGTTTTATTGATTCTTCTTCTTCCCCAGCACCCTGAGGAAAGTTGCTGGAAGTATTTGTAGAATGGGTGATTAATAAGTAAATGAATGACTAGATTTCTTGACCCAAATCATTTATAGTAGTTACGGGGTATAAAGATTGATTTTCAAATATGGGATTTCAGATTAAATTAATATATGCAAAAACTGTCTGACTCTACCTCTATCATGGTGAACACATGACTCAATGACAAATGTAGCCCCCCAAATTATTTTTATTTTAGTTTAAATGCACAAACCTAAGCTTACTCTTTTGTGACTACCTAATGTCCACCATAAAAATATTAATCATCGTTATACAAAATTAACAGGTTCACAATTGCTGTTTTATTACTGCAACAATTTATTTTGAAATCCAAAAACATTTCCTCAAATATCACTTGCTATAACATTTGACCTGCTGAGCATGAAATAAATCCAAATTCCTATTTCAAGTTGAAGTTATTTGAATAAATTAGATAGAAAGCACTCTTCTATTATGACTTTTTCCTCAAAACTTCAGGTCATATTTTAAATGAGAACAAAAACAGATAATCCAGTGTGCTTTTGGAATTCATTGAATTGTACTTTTAAGAATGTTCCTAATAATTCTACCTTTTCTTAGGCAAATATTTCCATTTTATCTAAATGGACACCCTCTGTACTTCAGAACCATTTTGTCTAGTTTGTTTTGCTTTGTTTTGGTAGGTGCTTCTGCCCTATTCTGATTTTTCTTGCATATGCTGGAATTTGATCGCATATACTCACAGTAATCTTTTCCTCTTCTTCACCCTCTACCCTTTTCAGTTTATATGAAATGCCCCCAAATAAGTCTTTGCCTAGAGCAGAATGGAGTATACATTGCCTTCTCTTGAGAATATTTGTTCTCAATCTAGAACTCTTTCAACTATTGGAAAGCTACTTTGATTTGCTATATCAATGTCAATGCATTTATCTGTCCCCTCTCTTTTAAAATTATGAGTGCCATTTTTGCCACCTTATCTCTAGTTCCACATGTCCAAAGTTTCAAAGCTCAAAGATGAAGGATGCAAACGGGCACGTAGTCTCACCTTTTATCGTTGAAGGTGAAACTTTATTATGTTTATAAATGTGGCCAAACTTTGAAGCTTGGCCCTGTGTCTTCCCCATATTCAGCACATGGTGGTGTGTTTACAGTTCATTACTGCCAGCCTCACCAAGAATGTTCAATGTCTAAATACTGCTTTACGACTTAATGAAATCCTATTCAACCTTGACTATCCGGCTCCCGGTGAAGTCTTCTTTGAATCCTGAAGGAAATGCCAGTCACTCATTCCTCTGTGCTGTAGAGGTGCAAATCTGCTGTTTTGCCTTCTTGATATCACTTCCTCTTTCTGATGGTGACTACATACCCTTCTCCCTGCTTTCAGTCCATTTGTCCTGTCAGAACTGAAACAGGCCCGAGTAATCAGCACCCAACCCAGGCCTTGGTGATTGGTTCAGGATGGAGCATGGGACCTAAACCAGCCCAGCCTGAATTATTTCAGGAACTTTTATTGGAGCTGGTGGGAAAGATGTGTTTTTTCCAATGAGGTTGCTAAATCGAGGATGATAATATCCTGGAGCTGCTGGGAGCTACATTATGAAGAGCTGAATAAAGAAGCCAACGCAGAGGAAAGGAAAACTTAGAACTAGAGAGACTAGAAGCTGACTTGCCTAGCTGCCCTAACGCTTAATACATTTATTTACTAGCATTGTCATCTGCTTGCAGGGTTGTCTTCTAAACTGCACTGTGAACTCAAAGAATGTCACTGGTGTTCTCAGGGTTTTGAATTTGATTTTCTTTTCACATCTTTCTCAACTAGGGTTCCTTGTCCAAACTACAAACACACACACAAAATGAGTCCATGATCTATATTTTCAATTCACCAAAGGATGGTACATAACAACACCATTTTAGATGCATAAGAATGAAATTAACTCGTGATTTACAATAGATGCCCTAGAGCATTCAGGGTTAATTCTCTCATGACCCTTCCCCCTTGATAAACTCTTGTGGTTTCTAATGACTTCCCTGTGATCATACTTCAAAATATTTATTTACTTCTACCTCTGTTTCCCAGTCACAATTCCATAATCCAGACCTAGTACATATGCCCACTGGACCATCAAACCCTACATGTGCAGAGGTGAACTCATCATATGTTCACCAAAAGTGCTCCTTTGCCTGGTTCCCTAGCTCAGTGAATGTCACCAGAAAACAGGCAGTCATCCTAGATTGCTTCCTCACCCAAGTACCTCAACAGTAACTTATTCCTGTAGATTCTAATTCCCTGGATGTTTCATAAGTCTATTCTCTCAAACCTCTATTTTCATTGCCTGAATGGGGCTCATTATTTCATTTCTAGACTATTTCAGAATCTGCTACATATTTTCCTGCTTCCAGCCTCTATTCCTTCTCACCCATCCTTCATAGCCCTGCCAAGACCATCTTTCTAAAATACATGTGTTCTTTACCTCCCCCGGCTCTGCCAGAGCAAGAGTTAGAATTCAAACCAGGTTTGCCTCTTCTAAAGACTGTCTCCTTCTCTAGGCCACACTACACCTCCTAAGTTCTTCTAGTATAAGAGTTTTCAAACAGTTTTATAGCTCTGGAGCCCTGGGTTCTAAAAATGTTCATGGGCAAGTCAAAATGGAAAACACAAATTAGTTATTCACGTTAAAGCAGTGGGTAAAATGTCTAGAACCATGCCTGATGGTCTCTTTACCATGCATCCACATGTCCCCAGAACATTGTTTGCAAACCACAGGCCCATTTTACAGATGAGCAAACTGAGTCCCATCAAAATTTAACGTCCTTTTGCCATATTTCCTGCCTTATAATTCAGTTCTTTTCCCACTCTACCTGTTTACCTGTTCTGAAAGATCATATAAAAACCACTATTTGGAAAACTCATAACATATTTCCATGAGAGAAGGGAACTAAATTTTTTTTAATTGAAAAAACTGCTGTAAGCTTTTTAATAAAACAGATAATTATTTGCTAATACTAAATGGTCACCCTTTTGACCCATCTGTTTTGGATGTTTGGTTGGCACTTATCAAATTTCCCCACAGCCTATGTTTCATTATCACTTGCTCTACCCAGAGCTTACTGCTACATCACGCCTCTCTGGGACAGCCTGCTTATTTGTGACAAGCTTTTCTGGCCTTTGCTTATATTATTTCTTATGGATACATATGCCTGAAAATGAAGAATTTGCTGGTGTCCTGCCACTCCAAGTCTCCTTTGAGTAATTGTGATTATCTTTATGGCTTTCCAGACATTTATCCAAACCCTACTAATTCTGCAAAGCAGGCTGTATTTCATTGCACACATTTTACAAAACAAAAAACAAATACACACACAGACATACAAGTTTGAATCAAATATATTTTCCCATAAGACTTGAAATAAATTATGTGTGTGTCTGGAGATAGAAACATTTCGCATCTTGTGCCCTCTGGAAATTCATTGTATATGTAGAGCTTCCTGAGTTTAAAAGGATCTTGATGTGATAACAGATGATATAGCATGAGATGGTGGGCAGTCATGGCAGGCTCATGGGTAGGAGTGAGGAGTGGAGAAGAACCACCCTGGAACACAGGACCAAGGGGTGAGAAAAAGGCAGTGAGGGCTGAGAGATGAGGATGATTAGAAATAGACAGCTTAGGAGTAGGGCACAAAGACTAGGCACCTCAGACCCAAGGTGAGAGTGTGACCGAGGAAAGAGTCCAGAAAGGTGCAGTGAATTAGTTCAAAGATGTGCAAGAACCACTTTGGCAACTAAGCTGTGATGGAGCCCTGCCTCTGACGTGGGTTTTGGCCAATGCGGTGGGGGATGCACCTGCTTCCTCACCTTCCTTACTCCTCCAGGTATACCTCCTGAAGCTGTGGGCTGGGTCAGATAGAATCATTTACTCAGACTTAGCTGTGACTGCAAAATCACAACACCCTGAGGTGACTCTTAAGGAAAGACTCTTAAATCTTTCATTAAAATGTTTCATGGGGAGCAAGTGTAGCTCAGTGCTTGAGTGCCTGCTTCCCATGTACAAGATCCTGGGTTCAATCCCTGGTACCTCCTTTAAAAAAATGATGTTTCATTCCAGTCCTGGGTTCTGAAATCATTTTTGCAAAGTTCTTTTTCACACAATTAGAACAAATTGGTAAATATTTCTCTACTCCAATCCAAACCAAGTTAAAGATTACAGTATTATTTTTTTTCCTTCCAAAATAGCCATTCTGAAAGATATCCATCTTCCTTTTTACATTATTAGATGGAAGACAATGGTAATATATTTTCCCCATTACCAACTTTAGCCATAATATCCTTGGGGTTAAACATATAGGAGCTGTTGCGATAAACAATTCAAACACTTTCTTCAGTTCTGGGTCTTTGGTGTTAATAACTACAAAGCAGAAAGCCACGATTTGAAACCCTGACTTTTATGGCAGCTCTTCTAAAACCTCTGTCCCTGAGCCTCTTCCAAAACTCTGGGGTTCGTGCTACTCTTGCTAATGTACTGCCCTATACAAAGCTCTCATTCCCAGAATTAAACTGGAAGCCCATCCAAGGAAAGAGAGTCCTTCACAGTGCTTTGTACAGCACAAGGATTCAATACACACTTCCTGAATCAAAATTTAAATGAATTGGTCTTTTTTT
>JAQZBX010002328.1:0-73061 GCA_029593785.1 Cabassous unicinctus | reverse complement strand
CTGCTCCTAGAATGAGAATTTTAGTTTGGTTCTCAGATATCTTAAGTTGAGGCTGCAGGAGACAAGATAGAACACACATAGAAATTTTCACATCATTCAAGCGGCATTTGAGTTTCATATTTGAACACTTTAGCTAATCTTTTTCTTTTGTAACAATATCCAGAGTATCTAGGAGGAGCCAGCCAAAATCATTATACCTTTTGACTCCACAAAATTCTCCTAAGGTGTTGAAAACACTCTCACCCAGATCCTTGCTTCTTATAAGCATGGAAGTAGGGGAATCCGGTGATGATATTTTGTGTATCTCCATTGCCAACTTATGCCATGGACTGTTAGCAGCCTCTTCATTATTAGAAAGGGAGTCATTAGTACCCTTGAGTTCAATTAGAGTAGAGAGCCAATTATGAAACTCCCAGAAGTACCTCAGACATCCCATGTGCAGCCATTGGGCAATTTGATGTAATTATGAATTCCAAAACTATAATTGGATCATGTGTGTAAACTGATCTGTTAATCTGGGCATGATTAAGTTATGATTAGGGTGTTGACTGGGCCACATCAGTAGGGTGTTGAGCCCCACCCCTTGGTGGGTGGGGGAAGAAAATATAAAAGGCATCACAAAGAACAGAGTTGCAGCGGTTTTTTGAGAAGCAGTTTTGATGTTGGAGTTTTGATGTTGGAGAGAAGGCCCCAGGAGAAGTGAAGTGAGCTGTTCACCTGATAGTTTACAGCTGACCTTGTGGAGGAAACAGGAGCTAAGCCCGGAGAGAAACGCAGCCCCGGGAAGAGAGGAACCACAGAAGCCTGAACCCTGGCAAACATCAGCAGCTGTCTTGCTCCAACAGGTGGCAATGGACTTTGGTGAGAGAAGAAATGTAACGTTTTATGGCCTGGTATCTGTGGACTTCTACCCAAAATAAATACCCTTTATAAAGACTAACCCATTTTTGGTATTTCATATTAAAACCTCTTTGGCTGACTAATACACCATGTTTAAGATTCTGTTCCTCAAGAAGCACTCCTGGTACCAAACAATATTAATCAGGCTTCTCAAGGGGAACAGAATCAACCGGAGATATGTGTAAATAGTATGAGATTCTATAAGTGTCTCTCACATGACCGTTGGGATGCACTAGTCTAGGTTCCGCAGTCAGGCTGCAAACCAGGGCCTCCAATGAAGTCCAGTGAAGTTCCTTGATGAATTTTGGGAGACGTTGGCTGTCAAAGATAAGCTGGGAAATTCTCTCTGAATGCTGAAATCACTTCCTCTTTTAAGGCATTCAACTGATTGGTTAAAGCATCACTCATTGCTGATGGCAATCTCTCTGGTTGATGCAGATGTAATCAGCCATCTATGCAGTAAACTCACTGATGACTAAAGCCCATAAATGTCCTTGTATTACAATTAGGCCAGTGCTTGCTTGACCAAACAACTGGGCACAATTACCTAGCCGAGTTGACACATTAGCCTAACCATCACAGAAGGCAAATAATCCCTTAAGTATTTTTTACTATAAATTGACTATCATGAAAATTTAAGGACTAATATCATACCACGTGTGCAGCTCCTTAGAAAGGGACAGGGGAAGAGAAATATATTACCAGAAACAAGAAAATCTTTCTGGCCAGTTATTTATTTTAAAGTGATTCACAGCTGCAATATAGCCATAATTCTAACAGAATCATCATTCACAGTTACTTGAAGGAGGACATGCACAAGGAAGGATGTTAGGAAGTCTCACAAATGCAATTTATACAATTATTATCTTGAAGCTCTATCAATATTTGATTTATGTACTTTGAATCTATATTATCAAGTGAATATAAGTTTTGCATTGTATGTTAGCTGTATGTTGTTACAGTGAAAGAATACTTCTTGACAGGAATTATCCAACTTGTGTAGGTTGGAATTTGTTTGAGCATTAGATGTTTCTTAAGGATCCAGAATTTGCTGATGATGCTTCACCTGATTGCTTACAACACAAAATATAGAATTTGTTAAAAATGCAAATTCCTGGGCCTAGGGGCAATTGGCAAAATTGCCGTTTGTCACTAGGCTCTTATGGCCTCAGTTTATCACGATAACCATAGCAACATCAAAGAAAGAAGCATAATGTTTGCCTGAAGTCTCAATTCCTTTACATGCCATTTAGTTCCCATATTTTACTCCTTTTCTAAAACATCAAATGTTCAAAGTAATGGAGTTGAAGTATTAGGGGACAAACAATAGGGCAGTCTTCTCTTCTTCATCCAAGTTCAAAACTGTATGTAATTTAGACAAAGTAGTCTGAAAAATCAAGACTATAATATCTGCTGTATTCCAGACAAAAATCTCTGGATACATGTTTTATATCAGGAAAGTTTAGTCATTGTTTGCTATTGACTTAGACAGACTTTTCCACCTAGACACAGGCATAGCTGGCAAACCACTGGCCTTAACATTAGAGGCAGATAATTTTATTGCTTGTCAGAGAACAAGTCTCAAAAGCAGTTTTTGTAGGTAAGCATTTCCCAATGAGAGAAATGAGAGCCAAGGAGGCCAGGCCAACCAAAGTTAGTTTATTCTTTCAAATAAGGAAATTCTACAAAAAAGAAAATTCAAGGTTACTTTCATGTAAATAACTGAGCCAAACTATTGTGTAAGTATAAGTAATTCACATAATGCTTCTTTTCCTATTGAGCAATTCAAGGAATGATTCTGCTGCTGTGAGTCATGCGCACTAGAATAGCAGAAAAGATACACCCCAAAATAAATAAGTAACATTGGCTTTTTGGTGAACATCTATGTCCTAGGGTTGTGAAATCTGTAGTCTGGAGACTGATGGTTGAATCCTGAGAAGGGCCAAGTATAGTGGAGGATATTGTCACATCAGAATATGTATATTAGCAGGACTTTCCAAGAATGGACATGGAGGAATGCGCAGCAGACTTTCAAGGCGAGAGTCTCAGCCAGAAAATGGCTAAGCAGTGAAAGTTCAACTCTCGGTGGATTCACAAGCGTTCAGAGAATTGTCATCCTGTAGACCAGCTTAGGTAGCTGAAAATATGACAAATCATGAATAAGCCAGTGATTTGGGAATTATGGTATTAATTGAAAAAAGGAACATTAAATTTTTTTTTTTTTCTAGAGATGAAGGCAAGTAGAACTTGTTTCTAGTTATGGCATACTAGGTACAAAGCTCCCATTGAGGACACAGTGATAACCTGGCCACGGTATTTTTTTAACCTACTTGAAATTATGACAGCACTAGTGAAACAGTAAAGAATTATGGAGATAAAAGCAAGGAAAAGATTTAGCAAAGGAAGATAAACCTTACATCCAGGATACTTTTCCCATAAGAGCCTCTGACTGATGTGGAAAAAGGGAAGAAAAACTGGAGTTCACAACCACTAATCATGAACCCTGATGAACTCCACTAGCTTTGTGTGAGGAGCCTAAATAGTGAAGCCCTAAAAGTATCAATCAACTGGAGGTAGACTGGCTCCCAAAGTGACAGATACCTCCATATAAATTTATCTTAATTTCTCATATAGAACAGGCTAATAGTGTTCTAGCAGCCTGCCAAGAGTAAATTCTTTAGTTTTTGAGCTTATTTTTACAATTTTTCTTTTACGATGTTTTGCACTGAATCAAAATTTACCCACACTTGAAGAAAAAGCAGAACATGACTGAAACACAAAAGAAACAAGATGCAACAAATGAAGTTATGAGAAGAAGACTTAAAATTACTTGACCTTAATATATTAAAAGAGATATCACAGGATTGATAATTTCAGCACAGAACTGGACAATATTATAAAAAAGAGTGAATAGAAATCTGAGATTAAAAATATAAAATCTGAAATTAAAAACTCAATGAAATATGTATAATTTAAGAAATAGCAAACTGGAGATAGGTCAACAGTCAATAAAAGGACAAAAGTTAGGAAACATAAGAAAGGATTAAAAAAAAAACAGTATATGATAAAGAAATCAAACGTGTAATTGAAACTCTGAAGGAGAAGAGAGAGATAATGGTTCAGAATCAATAATCGCTGAGATATTTCTAAAACTGATCAAGGCATCACAGATTCAAAACACGTTATGGACCCAAGCAGGATAAATGAAAGGAGCCACAGCAAGCCAAATTCAGAATCCATCAGGCTGAAGACTGGGGCAACACACTTATCAAGTTAAGCTTAATTCTATTTCAAGAACTTCTTTAGTTTCATTTTACCAGTTCTGATCTTGGATCACGCAGTCCTTATGTGTGCAAAAGTTAATGACATTCAGAGAAAGCACAATCCAGAGAAAGTCCACAAGTTCAAAAGTTGACCTTATAGTTCAAGGATTAGAGACCAAAGCATAATACTTAGATACATGATATAGGCTTAATACCTAACCCATTTTACTATTTCATGTACTTGACTTTCAAAATTATGTTTCCCGTAAATGAGCCTCAACAATCTAATTGGAAGTAAATTTAGATTTTTAAATTTTATTTCTCTGCACTTCATCTATAAAAATCTTAATACTCTCCAAGACAATATATGTCTGTAACTGAATAGAGAGAAAGTTATATAAAGAAAGTAGGAAAAGAAAAAGAACTAATCTATATCTGAAAAGTAAACTTAACTACAAAATGTATTCCAAACTCAATAGTATGAAAATTCATTTCATAGTCTCTTCATTTTATTTTACTTAAAACATCTTATTGTCATCTAATTAGAATCAATCTGGGTTATTTTCATAACAATATCCTTAGATTTTTTTCTTAAGAAAAAAAGTTATCTTTCTATTTTTAATTTATATCTGTGTACTTATTTTTACTATTTTTCATCTATTTAAATATATGTCTCTATATTACTAATGATATGTTTACTGATCATCTAAGTCACACACGTATCTGTAGGTGATTCCTGTCTCCTAGAATAATAAAAGCAAGTAGGAAGAGCACAGAATCCATTCAGGTTTTCACCTGGTATCAAAAATTGATTAAGTCACTCAAAAGTTAAACATCTAAAGTTGGATGTAAATATGACTATTATCTAAGTGATGTGCTTTATTTTCATTTATATGTTATATATTCTTATATCAACAGGCAATGTCCCTTTTCTTTATAAAGTTATAACCCGAGTATTATAATCCCTAGGGTATAGAGAATACTAATGCCATCATTTATATAAAATTGCCAACACATTTCCTAGCACTTTATAGAAGATCAGTAAATCTTAGCTCCAAATCTGTATTTGCATCAGCTTAATGGGCTGATATGGGAGAGGATACTCATGTTGTTATTCAACATTTTATTCTTTGTATTTTATAATAGGAAGCAAAATTGTTTGGTGAGAAGAAGTACAATGACAAATAACTTTATTTTCTTTGATTCATGCTAAGTGAGAAAATGCAATTTCCAAATATATTAAAATGTTGATCATAAGGTGTTACCAAAAGTACTAATATCACATTGTTTTGGTATAAGGATTTTCTATTGAGGTAGTGGGTAATCCACCTGCTAATGATCCTGAGGAAGACAATAATTATGATGTGAGGAAGGACAGAATTTGTCTGGAATTGTGCAGGTCAATGATGAGAGAAGCAAGGGCTGTGTGGCTGTTTGCAGCTCAGATTGCCTAGACATAAAATTCAGGTTGAAATTCTATTTCTTTGGTCTCCCTCCTCCCCACATCTCTGTGGCAGGGTATTGTCAAAGTACTGTCAAAGTATTTGTGTGGACTTGGGTTTAAGGAATGATATCTGATTGATATATCCACTAGAAAACATAGAATTAACACAAGACACTGTATTTCGTGGGGGTGGGTGGCAGTTAACCCCAAGCAATCATCAAAAATCCAAGAACCCACAAAAGGATAAATATTGTATGACTGCCCTGTTATGAACTAAATATATTATGTGAAACATGAATATGGGTAGAATTGCATATATAAGACCATTTTTCTTTGAAGCTGAACAAACGTAGGTTAATACTACAAATCAGATCAAAAAACAAACATTATAATAAGTGAAGGAAATCAGACACAGAGAACTACATATTGTATAATTCCATTCATATAAAATCTAAAGATGAATCAAATTATAAAGATGAAATTGTATTAGTGATTTTGCAGGGCTGAGGAAGGAATGTTAAGGGGTGTGGAGTCTTTCTTTTTGGAGTGTTGAAATTGTTCTAAAATTTTTGAGACAATGAATGTACAACATTGTGATTATACTAAAAGTCATTGATTATACACTTTGAATAGATCATATAGTATGTGAATATATCTCAGTAAAACTACTTAATAAACAAATAAATAATTGTGCAAGCATAGCCAGAAATAACAGCTTTGTACAGCAGGAAAAACAGAGAGATTGAGAGGTGAGGAATTTTCTTGTTTGTCTGTTTTTTGTTTATTGTTATTATTTAAATAAAGAAAATGCTTTAATAATGATTGAAGTGATGAATGCATAACTATGTGATTATATCAAATACCACTGAGTGTACACTTTGGATAAATTGTATGCTTTATTAATATGTATCGATAAAATTGATTTTTAAACAAAGTCCAAGAACCATAGCAATTTCAACAGTAGAAAACACTGCTGATAAATTCTGTTTGCATGCTTTTGTTTCCCTGTGAGATTATTTTTACTTGTGTCATAACTTAAAATAAGCCTACATGTTTTCGATGTTTTCATGAGACAGAGGAGGCAAAGAAAGAAAAAGCAATGCATTCTGGAAATAGAGAAAGTAGGAGTGAGTAAACTTAAATCGTTTTATTTAACTATCTGGTCTAGATTATATAGAATATTCTGAGAGTGGATTTTTAATGTAAAGTAAATGAAAGCTGAAGGAGAGGACATGTAAATAATAGCAAACACTACTTCTATGTGACATAAGCATGTATCCCAATCTTCATAGCAACTCTGGAGTCAGGTTGCTAATGTAAAGTTGAGAAAATGAGCCCCAGAGAAGTTAGGTAGCTTTCTGAAGCTCACAAAATTAGTAAAACAGAGAATTTTTCAGTACAGCAGGCTGTCTCCAGCCTCTGTGCTCTTAATCACTATTTTATACTATGTCTCTTTTTTATTTTCATTGACATTTCATTTCTGTTAATGTTTTTTAAGACTGCTTTGGTAGATTGAACTGTGTACCCTAATATAGACATGTTCCTAATTCACCTTCCTGTGGGTGTGAACCCATTGAAAATAGAATCTCTTGAGGATGTTATTTTAAATTTCCATGTGGCCAAATTGAAAGGGGTTGGGTCTTAATCCTTATTACTACGGGCCTTATAAAGATCTAGAAACTGGTGGTCAGAGTGAGAGAAAGCCAGAGGGAAGAGACAGAAACCAGAAGTCAATGGAATCGAAGAAAAGAACATCACCAAGTCATGTGAGGCAGGGATACAAGCCAAGGAAAGCAAGGATAGCCATACATATAGAACACTATTGACTTTAAGAGGAAGCAAGTCTTCTAGCCAATAAATTCCTACTCTTTAAGCAAATCCATTGTATGGTATTTGTAAGCAGCTCAGGTGAAAAACTAAGACAACTGCCTGTTCATATTTGGGATGTAGAAAACAAATATGCTATATAAAATGCAAATTTTACTATGAGAAGCTTTAAGAGAACTGGTATCTAACAGCTCCCTTTAATATCTAACTAGTGAAGAAATATCTGACTTCTTAAGAAGTAATTGGTTTATTTTTGGGAAGGTAGTCTGTACATTCCAGGTATACTACAAAAAATTCCAGTTTTGTGGACCTTTGAAAATGCTTGTTCAACTAGACAAATTGGTGAGGTTAGACCTCTGTGCAGTAATTCAAAATGTACTGTCATTTTCAATTTTATGCACAAAGTCAAAAAGTTGTCCAATTCACTAAGAAGCCAAGCACACTGACCATCATCTATTTCCTACAAGTACAGTTTTCATTGATTTTCTCGCTTTTAAATCCTGATGCTAGCATCTTGATGGTCTGCCTGTTTAACTCGTACAGGGTGGTATAGGTACAAATTAATCCTTGAGAAATATAAGTCCAATTTCTTCATTTGCACAGAGATTGCTGGTTCAAGGATGCCTCCAGCTCTTTTTCCCGTGGTGTGCCTATAGCTTCTACCACATGGGTGCCAATGCTTATGCCTGTGTGATGGTGGAGGAATGGTCTGCTTTCCATTTGTGGGTTGGATCCTAACATCTGTATTAGTTCATTATGGAATTTTTCTTTGTTAGATAAGTGGGTTTACAGAACAATCATGCATAAAATACCGGATTTCCTTATACCACCCTATTATTAACAACTTGTATTGGTGTGGAACGTTTGTTACAATTGGTGAAGCATGTTTTTATAATTGTACAATTAAGATGATCAGAAGATTTTGATGGGTCTATCTCACTATGGTTTCTCTGAACTCTGTGTTTTAGAGTTTTGAATTGAAGTGTTAACTGCTGCTGTTAATCAAGTCTGGCAAATTGATCACAGTCAATTAGATAAATGAATAATATCCTTCTTCTCTAATTCTGTTACTATTCTTAGATGCAAGGATAAAGTCCCAGATTAGTAGAGTAACAAGCCTAAGAATGACACCCTGTTAATGAACCTGGTTTCTAAATAAGGAAAACAAAAGTGATTTCTAATATCATTAGATTGAGCCAAGAAAAAAAGAGTTTCTTCCCACTTATTTAAGATCAAAGAAATCAACTAAATTAAAATTTTAATCAGGTAAAAAAAAGTGTTCTTTTGACTATTAATGTAATTTTGGTAATACAGATTTTTAGAAACGATATTTATTTTATACCTTCTTCAATACACTTCTCATTCAAGATATTCTAGTGGGCTTAAAGATAAATTTAGAAACCCCTGCCATCAGGGATTTTATGAAGGTATGGCAGGGAAAATACATATATACCAAAACAATATAGGCTGTAATAAGTACTCCAAAAATGTGAAATAAGTGAAAATATTTAGGTATAGAATTTTTAATAAACTTGCAATTTATAATTGGTCATATAGAAGTTTAAAATAAAATTTATTATTTTATGCAAAAGAAATAGAGCATCAGAATGTAAAGTATATTACAATTTACTTTTTCAACGAATCAAAAAAGTAAGAAGAGTTTTAACGAATAAAGACTTACAAATTGGTTTATGTTTTCTAAATATTTGAGCTGGATAAGGTCATTAGAAAGATGAAATAATGCACTTAAGTACTTTAAATATATAGTTATTTAAAATGCTCATGCATTTCTTAAATAATGGTATATTCTCTTGCATATTGAAAGTGACACTTGACAAACTCTTGAAATTTGCATATGAAACACATTGATTAAACTTTCTAGAAATGACAGATATTTACTGACTCATTGTTATTTTCCTCATGTGCATTTCCTTTGTAACCAATCAGGATGCCAAATTTCTTACATCTTTCAAATTGCAGTCCAAGAATAACACACATCATAATTACCTGGGGTATATGTTTAATTCCAATTCCTACCTTCCCTCCCTTTGCCAGCCTATTAACTCAAAATTTTTGAAGGGGTGTTGCAAGTTACTGCATTTTAAACAAGTGTGGTTTGTGGTTCTTTTGTGGATGTTTATTTGGAGTAACAGGAAAAATATGTTTAACAGGAAAAAAAAATAACCTTTTAAAAATAACACCCAACTCATAATTTTTGTCCAGCTTACTGCTTTTCTGAAATCACTGAAACTGCTTAAAACTGGCATTAAGTTGTAATTAGACATATTTTTATATATTTTTTAAAATAGGGGACGTTTTAATTAGATAATTTATTTTAGAAAAATTTAAATTGCAAATAAATTTAGCTTTATTTTACATATAATATTCATATATGGAGTCAATGACAATTTTGCCAGATTTCACAATGTATCAAAACCAAGTATTTTTTGATCAAGGTTTAACTTGGGCTTGGGTAGTGGGTATTGCTGAGGTACTGTTGATTTATCTAAAGAAGACTTAATATTCTTAACTAGAGAGTATCATGAAAGTTAAGGAAGGTAATCCATAATGATCAGTAAACACTTTATAAACATCGTAGGAGAATAACAATAAATTCCATGTGATCCTGGACATAACAGAGAGAAATAGAGTGACACGTCTACTCATGTGGCAACCTCTTGCCAAGATATAAATGGTGAATGGTGTAGTCAAGGACAGTTCAAGGAGACTCTTCTTAAAGTTTTTTTAGTATTATCTACCCTTAAATACAATCATAGAGAGCAATGAATATCTCAGTTATTCAATACTATTTAGATGGAGTTTGGTTCATTCTTAAATGACCTGCTGATGATTTTGCCATGAGCTAAATATACACATTACACTACTCCATACCATGGTTGATTTTGCTTCAGCAAGTGCTTCTATATTGATACTTATTTACTAATACCTTGTGAATACTTTCCTAGCTTTGTGTATCCATCTCTTTATCTTTTTAACATTTTTTTTTCTTTTTCTTGTAATCTTAATTCTCCTAAATAAATGATAAGTTTCTGGGGGAAAAAATTGAGTACTTTTATATTTACCCCATTTTATTTGGCACAGCATATTTCTTAGAATTCTGGAAAGAAAAAAAAAAACACAACTTTATAAGTGACTATATACCATAAATATGTGTACACAGTTTTAATTGCATGGATGCAAGCTTTTCTGGATATGTCTACTCTTCTCTTCTGTACTTCTACAGGTGGCAAAGAATGAATACAACGTCAGGAGGCTCCCTGTGTTTCTTGATCTTTTGTTGTTTTCATAACCTGCTTACCCACATTTCCTAAAGGGGGTGAAGTTTTAACTACAGGATATGAGGGAATCTGACTAAATAGGTTGCAACTCACTTGTAGTAAAAAAAAAAAATAATAACAAAGACAACATCTATGAAAATGCTGGGTTTCCTACAGTTGATTTAAATGTCAAATTGTTACATTTTTGCAGGTTACTCATAGCAGCATCTCAGGCTGTGGGTAGCCCAGGCACCCCCTCTACCATTGAAGATAATTCATTTACCTTTTTTGTGGAAAATATTACTGATAAAAACTTTAATAAACACGGTAGATACAAGAAACCATTGATAATGGAGTGAAAATATGCAGAAATATTGTAGTTTGGGAAGGAGCAGATTTGTATAGAAATATGACTCACAAACTAACATGCAGAAAAATGGGTTCAGAACAGGGCAAACAAATTAAATTAAGCAAAAAAGAAAATAAAATCCTAATTGAAGACCACTTGTTTAAAGCTGGAAAAAATCAATAATTAGGTTAAAAACAGTAGCAGTCTGGTATTATAATAAACTGTTTAGATACATTCAGAACAGAACAGTAGATTCAAATAGATTCTTGTCTTCTCATATGGTGTGCCAAAAATTTAAAAATTTTCCCCACACTATTATCTTCCTCATTTCTTTACTGCTGTCCCTGCCTTTTACGCTGCCCCTGCCTGAGATTTATTTCCCTCTCTCATTTATTGGGCTAATTTTTTTTTCAAAAATCTAAGCTACCTTACCCAATCAGGTGTTTATCCACATATGGAATGAACACTTTGATGTGAACTATCAAGATTTAGAAAGGATGAACCAAAATCGATTTAAAGAAGAATAAGAAAACAGTTACAATTATTTCAAAACTCCAAAATTCATTTATTATTTTTTAATCTATATAAAAAGAGTCTTGGCATTATTTTGCCTAAGCTATAAAAAATGCTACTGATGTAAATATACTACATTCTATTATAATCCCAGCTGAGGTTGGTACAAAATTTCTATGCAACACAATATTCAAAGACATTTTTGGTTTGTTGTAAATTTAATTATGTTTAAAAATGCATATTTCCCTACTTTAATAAAAATTCTCGAAATAGATACACAGATACAGGCTAGAAAAAGAATTTGAAGTCTTATGAGAAGGGAAATATAATCAGAGTACTAATCATCTATTATTTTCCCCATTTTTCATTTACAAAAGCTTAATCATGCATTCATTCATCATTAAATACAATGAATTAATATCATGTATATTCAAATTATAGGATCAAATAAGCACATCAAAAGGAAATAAGGAAAATTATGTCTTATTGGATATAAAAAAATTATAAATTAAGTATTATCAAAACCAAATTAACATCAGTTCCACAGGGGCAGTAATTATCATGGTACTCATTGCTAGATTCCCAATACTTGGAGCACTTCCTGATTCATAGTAGACACTCATAGAAAGCATTGTTTGAATAAGTAAGCTAATATTGTCACTCAAGGAATGTGTCCATCTTTCTGAAATATTATATAAAAATGGACTACAAAAACAAATGAAAATCAATGTTAATTTTTCAGTTGTAAGCACAGTAGTTAGCACTGGAAAAGAATTTTTACTTCTACTAAGATTATCTAAATATGAACTTTTTGTCACAAACTTTCCAGTTGCCACACATTAAATACAAGGTAATTCCACAAAGAAGCTATTTTCACACATTTTAAAATTTATTCCCATTTCATTAAACAGATTCACATTCATTTCTTTTAATAAACATTCAATTCATCACTTAATAGTAATTCCTTCTTTCAGACTTGTAACCCAGAATTTTTCACATCTTAATACAAGTCCACTTAGTCATTTTTGTTAAATTAATATTTCTATTGAGTATATTTATCTTACCATGTTTAAGTATTTAAATTAACATTACGTAAGTTTTAAAAGATAGCACATTCTTTCCAGCTCCATGACCATCAGCCAATTATTCATTCCACAAACATTTAATGATCTTCTAAAATATTCCTGACAGTGTATTGGATGCTGCGACACATAAAAGGGAAGAGCAGCCTTGTAGAGCAATGAGGACTTGAGACATAGAGGTTAAGTGGGTAGAAAAGTGTTGGAAATGGGTGGGATTCAAGTTATCGATTGGACCCAGCATGAAAGAGTATTTTTACCAAGCAAGAAAGCTTCAGGCTTCCCTGTAGGAAATACAGACGTTTTTATAGACATCATATAAGGGTCTAATCTTATTATATTTTGGGGTTAGAAAAATCTGGAGTTTGCAGAGTGGTGTGAAGAAGATAGGATAGAGACTGATGCATACAATCTAGCTAGAGACTATTTTAATAAACAGTGGATACCAATGTTAAATTCTAAATTAAGAAACAAATGTATGGAAGAGAATGGGATAGGAGACATTGCATAAGGTGTTTCTGAGAGAAAAACAACATAATTGATGATTAAGTGAACACTTAAGTAGACTCAGAGGTAAATCATCTGGGTATCTGGCCAGATGATAAGAGAGTGCTTCTAGGAAATAAAATACCCTGCCATGGAAGAAAGAAACAGCTCAATTTCTAATCCGATAAATGATGTAATTTCTACAGAATCCATCATTTAAATAGTTGAAATTACATGGTCAAGCATTGCTCTACCTTTGACAAAAATGAAACGATAAAAAATGCATGTGAATAAAATGCAATAAAACATGAATTTCAAGAAAATAAAACAAAATTCACCATTCAAACTGATACTTGGAAAATTCTGAAATTGAATTTTGATGTAAATGTAGCAATAAATACATAATCCTTTATTCTATTGCCAGTTATTTGCAAATAAGACATAAGAATTACTAAGTGTAATTGGAAGAAAATAATAAACTTGCTTACCATAAATTCCAGAACTTAAATTTAGCACAGTAGACACAAGAAAGTGAAGAAGCAAGACACAAAGTATGAATGGGCATTCATAATCTACAATGAACTTAATATTCATATAAAAATATGGGTAATGATCTGTAAAAATTCAATTGAAAAGAAAACTAAATTGGAAAACATGGAAAAATAACTTCATAAAAGAAAATACCAAAATTTCTTATTATCATATAAAATGATGCTCAAACTAATTAGTTATAAGAACAATACAAAAAAGTTAATTGAGATCATCATGTACATAAAAGTCTACAGAGCATTTGCCTCTTGGATGAGAGACAGAATCATGGATTGGGAGACGGCCTATGAAAGGCTCTTTATTAATGTTCCCATTTATTTTGTTTCTAGGAAGTGCTAATGTTAAATTCTATCTTTTTGTAGTTTCTCTATTTCCTTCCTTTTCCGCTGCCCTACTTCTTCCTTCCTTCCTTCCTTCCTTCCTACCCTCCTTCCTTCCTTCCTTCCTTCTTTCCTTCCTTCCTACCTTCCTCCCTCCTTCCCTCCCTCCCTCCATCCTCCCTTCCTTCCTTCCTCCCTTCCTTCCTTCCTCTCTTCCTTCATTTCTCTCTCTGTCTTTTTCTTTAAGTGACCAACAAACCCTTCAAATATGCATAGAAAGTGTCACTAAAATGTTAAAAAATGAATAAATAAAAGGAGAACTCATGTGTAAGGAGATGCTACAACAGTTGGCCATAGGAACACAGGTTCAGGGTACAACAGAAACTTTGAGCAAATGACCCCTTTATTACTTGCACAGAATAAAGAGTCCAGAAAGGACTAATGGTCTCTTTGCCACTGACAAAATAAAAAGAGTCCAAAAGAGCAGGGGAAGAAGTTGCATCACAGCCAGTCTCCCTGGGTAGCTGAAAACTGCTCCAGGTCTGGTTGCTAGATGGCAGCTCTACTGGACCCACTTTGTGCCAGAGAAGAGAGATCAGTCTATACTGTTTGTGTGTGGTTTTTATCCATCTCAGGGATAGGGGACCCTACCACTAAAAATTCCAGTTCTGCTAAGCACTTGGAGTGCTTGATTCTGGTTTCCAGGTTTAATGTCTGGCTGTGCCTTTACATTAGACTTAACATCTCCCCCAGTTTGTGGAAGAGCACACAATGGAAAAGGAGATGAGGGTAGCAGAAGTCCCCCAGTGATTGGCCACTTAATTTGTGGCTTCCCCAGAGAAAGAGGCAGGCAAGGATAAGTGAAGTCTAGGCAATGACTGTTTAACAAGTATCTGTGATTTCCCAAACAACTCAATCCCACTAAGGCACATCTAGAAAAACAATGCAAATAACTTCAAGCTAAAACTACTTGATGTGTGAGAGTTTGGAACATTTAAAATCAATTTGATTATGAAGTTACATTTAAGATGTCCAGTTCCATTTTAAAATTTTCATTTTTAAAAATTATTTTTGAGTAACAAATTGCCATAACCTCAGTGGCTTAAAATAAGACCCATTTACTATTTCACTGTCCAGGATGTCAGGAGTTGAGGCAAACCATGACTGGGCTTTCTGCACAGGATCCAACAATACTGAAAACGAAGTGTCGGTTGAACCGAATTCTCATCAGAAGTTGGCTCATTTAAGTTGGTAGAGTTCAACAACTGAGATATCCCTTTTCTTACTACCTGTTGGCCTGCATTCACTCTCAGCTACTAGAAACCACCCTGAGGCTATTATCTTGTGTCTCTCTCCAGAGCCCTTCTCATGCTCTGAGGATTTGAATCTCTTCATTCAGGATGAGCCCAATCCTTTTTAAGAGCTCACTGAATTAGGTAAGCCCCACCAAGGAGAATCTCCTTCCAACTAATTAAAATTCATCTGATTAGTATCTAATCACCAAGTCATATTCCATCATATTCCCAGGTCTCCCTCTTGTGGTATGTACACCAGGGGAGAGAAATGCTGGGGTCATCCTAGAATTTGGAATTTGTTTTAGGCTTCTGTAAAGGTCTCTTGTATTGTTATTTCTCTTACTCAAACCTACATTTTTCTTGTAAATCCAAAAATAAAATATGTTTCCGTTAAGCATTTCATGAATTTGTATGTTGTCTTTTTCAAAAATCTAATTATATTAGAATGAAGCTAGCTCTTTTATATGTTAGTAATATATAGCTCTCAATAATTATTTTTTTATTTCTATAAAGAAGTTATTAATAAATGATTTATAAATTATAATTATATAAAATGCCACTTGCTATAAAAAATAACATGAATTTATATCATGAAGATATTTATAAAATCTTACCAAATAGGCTTTTGTCACTATAAAAGGAGTAGAGATTTTAATCTCCTGTTGATAGCTATGAGTTTCATAAAGCAAAAGATGTATTTTGGTTTTACCCATTAAAGAAATGCACGTAGGTTTTGTATTACATACTCAAACACTTAAAAAAAATCTAAGTACATAAAGCAGAAACATCTCATGATGGATTGATTTTTCACACATTCACATTTTTTCTTCTGATCTCAATATGCTGACCCCAATCTGAAGAATCGCTTAGAATTTTAATCTTAAGATAAAAACATCTGGGAAACTCTTATGGGTAAATCAGTCCCTGATGTAGTGTTGGATCCACGTATAGCCCTAACTCTATATATAATTATAATATGCCACGCTGGACACCACCTCCTCCTTTTTAAAATGCAGTGATTTTCAAAGCACTAGTTGATATTTAGGGATAAACTGAGAGCTAGTAAAAATGAGCAAGAAGCTCATGAATTGTTAAGAAATTCATGCCGTGAAAAAATAAACTAATCCTTTCACAACCTTTAAGCAGACCTGGATATTAGAGCAGAATGACCTAACAATGTGTCTGATCTCAAATGTTGACAAACACATCTACAAAAATAAAAGCAACCATCAACTAAGGGAATGAATCACCACTAAACAAAACAAAACAAAAACTTTTCAAAATGGTCAATATAAACAGGAGTCAGGGTTGGCTTAACACAGTAGATAACACCTAGAACAGCCAGATTGACCAAAAAATAAATAAATCAAAGGAAACAAAACAAAATAAAATCAAAACATCTTATTTTCAATGAAATTAAATGGACAGCTAGAAGTATGTAGAACCTCTTTGTCTCATACTATAGACTTCTATCTCTAACGAACAGTGCTTGGTATATATCCTGGACCAGTGACCAGTTCATGATGCTTTACCTTCTGCTCTTTTCAAAATAAAAAATGTGATTGCCATTTCTGGGTCACAGTAAGTTTTCAATATCCCTTACCCAGACTCTCTTTTCCATCTCAGCAACCATGAATGTTTTATTTAGTCAACCTTATTCTCAACTTCCAAGAATTTTCTCTGTCATTACTTTATTTTATAGCAGGTTTTCATTTTCTTATTGATGAAATATCATGTTACATCTCACTATAGCTGCTAATTGGAATTATTTGAAATGACCTTGAATTATCTTTGTATCATGCAATTTGCTCTCTTATATGAATTATTGGAATTATTTTCTAACATTCTCTTTACTTCCACTTCTACCCTGTTTTAGTTTCCTTTTCTGCTCAAGCAGCATCTTACAATGGTTTGGCTTAAACAATGGGAATTTAATTTCTCATAGTTTGGAGACCAAAAAAACATCTAAATCAAGGCATCATCAAGGTGATGCTTTCTCCCCAAAGACTGTGGCATTCTGGGGCTGGCTGCTGGCAAACCTTGGTCCTTAGCTTGTTATGTGGTATTCTAGTTTGCTATGCTGCTGAAAACATTATACCAGAAATAGGTTGACTTTTACAGTGGTAATTTATTAGATTACAAGCTTACAGTAATCTAAATGAAAATTTCTAAATGAAAATTTCCAAGTAAAGTCATCATAAAGATGATACCTTCTTCCTGAAGAAAAGCTGCTGGCGATTCTGGACTCCTCCATCACATGGCAAGGCACATGGCCCTGTTGTTGTTCTCTCCTTTCTCTTCCAGGTTTCATTGCTTCCAATTTCTTGTTTCCATGGCTTTCTCTTTCTTTGTCTGAATTCCATTCTCTTGTAAAAGACTCCAGAAAGAGGATTAAGACCCACCCTAAATGAGGTGGGTCACATATTAACTTAAGAGCCTACTGACTAAAATATCCTACTTACCATGGGCCCACACCCACAGGAATAGTTTAACTTTAAGGACATACTTTTCTGAGGTATATATAGCTTCAAACCATCATACTCCAGTTTATGAACCCCCAAAAGATATATTCTTTCCATATACAAAATACATTCATTCCATCACAATATTATAAAAGCCTTAAATCACTTCAGGAACAATATAAAGTTCAAAGTCTCATCAAAATCAGTTATAGATATGGTCTGTCCTGGGGCACAATTCCCCTCATGCTTTGGACCTGTGAAACTCAGAGAAAAAATTATTTGCTTCCAATATACAATGGAATGACACTCATAGGATAAAAAATCCCATTCCCATAGGAAGAAATTAGAATGAAAACAAGGGTCACAATTCTGAAAGACTGCAGGGCAGACTGCATTAGATTTCAAAGTCTGAGAGTCATTTATAGAACAATGATTTTTCCTCTGGGTTTGATGGAGCATCAGCCCGGCCTTTACCAACAATTTGCACAGCAGCCATACTCTCCCCCAAACAATGGGGTGAAGACTCCAACATCTTCAAGCATTGGAATGACAGCCAGGCTCTCAGGTGTGCCCTCAACAGGCATCAGGGTAGCAGCCAGACTTTAGGCTCCCCCCTCATCAAGCATCAGGGTGGTGGCTGGATTCTAGGTTCCAACTCCTCTGGCATCTGTATGGCAGCCAGCCTTGCCACAGTCCCAAGATATCTGAGAAACCTGGTGTATTAGCCAGGGTTCTTTTGGGAAACAGAATCAACAGGTGATATCTGTAAATAGTATGAGATTTATAAGATTCCCTCACATGACTGTGGGGATGAACAAGGCACATTCTGCAGGGAGGCTGCAAACCAGGGGCTCCGAATAAAGTTCAATGAAGGTCCTTGATGAGACATTGGCTGTCCAAAGAGGAGCTGGGAAATTCCCTCTGAATGCTGAAATCACTTCTCCTTTTAAGGCATTCAACTGATTGGATAAAGCATCACTCATGGCTGACGGTAATCTCCTTGGTCAATGTAGATGTAATCAGCCATCTATGCAGTAAACTCACCAATGATTAAAGCCCATAATTGTCCTTGTATTACAATTAGCCCAGTGCTTGCTTGACCAAATAGCTGGGCACAATTACCTGGCCAAATTGACACATTAGCCTAACCATCACACCTGGGGTGGTAGCACTCTTCCTGAAGAACTGGGTAGAAGGCTCAGCCTCTTCAATATCAGGGGCATACTCACGCTTTCCACATATATAGGTGGGTCTGCTCTCTTGGCAAGAGATGTCATCAGTCCAGTCCTCAGTTTCCATGTTTCTGCCCATAAAGTCATTTTTTCCTTCAATCTCTCCCTTTTCTGTGGCTTTTAGTTCAGGCTGGCAGTGGTTCCATTCATACAGATCTTGCAAAATATTTGATGGTTTCACATGTAGTACACAAGGGAACAAACCATCAGACAGTACCACTTTCCAAAAATCCTTCCTGGATAACTGCATTTTCAATTCTGACCTGCACTGAAATGGCTGACTGGATCCATGTTCAGTTAAACCCTCACATGGGGCATTATTCTCAGAGACTTGCTTTCCAGAAGCTCAGCATTTTCCAAACCATCAATTTCTGATTTTTTTGTATCTAGAAGTTCAGTTCCCAGCATATTCTTTTCCTCTCATATTTTAGTATAAGCTGCAAAGAGAAGCCAGGCTGTACTTTCCACTTTTAGTTTGGAGATCTCTTTAGCTAAATGTCCAAGCTAATCAGTTTCAATTTCTGCCTGCCACCCAACATCAGGACTCAAGTTTGCCAAATTCTCTGCTACTTTAAAACAAGGATCACATTTCTTCCCATTTGGCAATGACATCTTAATAATTTTTAAAGTCTCATCAGAAGAAACTTTATTTTCCATATTTCTACCAACAGTGTCTTCAAAGTAATCTAAGCCTTTTCCACAATTTCCAAGCATCTCACAATTTTCCCCACTGCTACTCTTTACCCAATTAAAAAGCCATTTCCATATTATTGGTATTTGCAATAGCAACACCTCACTCTCCTGGTCCCAAAATCTGGTTTAGTTTCCTAGGTTGCTGAATCAAATACCATACCATGGTTTGGCTTAAGCAATGGGAATTTATTTGCTCATGTTTTTGAGGCTAAGAGAACACCCAAATCAAGGTATCATCAAGGCAATGATTTTTTTTCCCAAAGACTGTGGCATTTTTAACCTTACTGCTGGTGGTCCTTGGCCCTTTGTTTGCCATATGGCAAGGCACATGGTGGTACCTCCCTGGTCTCTCCTTTCTCTGTTAGGTTCCATGGATGTTCAGCTTCTGGCTACTCCCTCTGGCTTTCTCTTTCTTTACCTGAATTTCATTCCTTTTAAAATGGACTCCAGTAATAGTATTAAGATGCATCTTGATTGAGGTGGGACTCACCTTAAGTGAAATAACCTCATCAAAATGTCCTACTTACAATGGATTCACACCCACAGTGGTAGATTCAGTTTAAGAATTTGTCTTTCTGAGGTACATACAGCTTCATACCACCATGCACCCCTATAGTTTAATATTTATAAAGCAACCAAAGTGAAGTTTGAAAATATGTAAAGCAGATGATGACACTTTAGCAAAGCCATTCAATGAATCTCACTTTTTTACTTCAGGCAAAATTTGGACCCTTTACCTTGGACTACAAATTACTTCATGATGTTACTCTTGACCTCGTCTTTGAAGCCATCACTGTTCCTCTCTGTTTCTCAGTTTCAAACCCTCTGGTTTCCTTTCTGTTCCTCCACAAAATAAGTTAATTTTTCCTCCAGTTTTTGCACTCACTGACCCTTGATCACAAATATCCTTCCCCTTATGTCTTCATTTGTCTCACATCATTCAATCTTCCACTCAAAAATCCATTCATCATAAATGGTTTCAATGGTGAGCCTACATAAAATAATAGCCATCACATTCCCCCCACCCCATTTCATATATTATTTTTGCCTCATTGTAGTCAAAATTATATTAGAGTTTTATTTGTTTATATGTGTTTTCTTGTTATTTCAAATAGAGCTCAGAGGTTGTTCTTGTCTTTTTTATTCACCATTTTAAAACCAGTTCTTGCAACTTCGTAGTGCTAGATGAGTGAGTGAATGAAACAAAGAAAAGTTTAGCTTCTCTTTAATTCTGAAATGTATCAGTTTTCTTCAAAGTACAGTATTTTTTTCCTTTGCATATTTTTTATCTTATCTATCCTGATAATTACTAAGATAGCACTTGAAAATTCAAGGCATATGTATCACTTTTGGGAAATTTGATTTTATTATCTTATTGATAAATTTCTCCTTTTCACATTCTCTCTTATCCCCCTTTCTACAATTCCTTTTAGATGAATGCTAGTCCTTCTAATTTAATGATTTATGCCTCTCAATGTTGCCTTCACATTATACATCTGTATTTTTTTTTTTTTTTTGGTTTTACATTTGGCAGATTACCTTGATTTTTTTCTTCCAGCCCTGTACTGAATATTTTATATAAGCAATCATATATTCAATATCTCAGAACGTTTTCATAGAATCTCATTTCTCCTTTTTATAGTAACTTATTCCATTTTTATGGATACAATATCTTCTTGAATCTTTCTGAAGCTAACTAGAATTCCTTTAAATTCTTTTCTATTTATTGATTCGACTCTGCATCATGAAACTTATTCTGTATGTTTCATGTTACTTGCACATTTAAATTTATTCTTCTATTTTTCTTAAATGTCTTGTAATTCTTTCTTGACCATTCATTTTATGAATAAAGTATTAAAACATTTTAAATGGGGAGCTGTGTGGAATTCCTCTGCAGTTGTGTTGGTCTTTTATGCAGCATATTTCTTCCCAGCCTGTAAGTTTTGACAAAGGTTTTTATGTTTTAAGTATGGTATGGTTATTGACAGGTTATATTTTATGATATAAGGGACAGGGAAAAACAGTTGGGCAGCTCAGTTCAAATATTTACTTCCTCTACTCCTGTACCTAGTACAAGCATCTATTAATATCATGGTATGGCTTCTTGGAATGGTTCATCTTTGAATGCAAGTCAACCATATTGACACTATATCTTCCCAAAATGCATCCAAATATCTAGTCTTACAATTCACATCCATTCTATTATCACATACTCAAATGATTACAGGTAAACATATTTAGTGAAATTAATGTGGGAGAGTTGTACTCAATCTGCCTTATTAAGCCATATTTTTGAGAGTTTAAATTATCTTCATGAAACAGTTTTTTCTTGAAGATAGATTTCTTACAAATTTCACTCTCAGAAATTAGAGTTTTATGAAAAAAGGGAACAAATTCTTTCACATTGCCATCATAGAAGGTTTCTGGCTTTGTGTCTACTAACTGACAAACTTAAGAAGAGCCAGTATTGTGGATGTTCTTTGGTTTGGGGAGCCCAAAGGATATTCTCGATTCTTCTAAGAAACCATAAATAACAAGACGAGATTAGAGAATGCAAAAGCATTCATATTAAAATATGTTTATTTATCTTTCTGTTTCTTTCACTAGCCTAAGGACTACGAAAGAAAAAATCTGAGTATTTTGAAGTGAATAACAACACAGTCTTGAGTGAGAGAAAAACTGTGGTCCTCCTTATTTTGCTCTGAAAATAAGTTGTCTTGTGTGAATGTTAAGAGTCCTTTCCTGGAGAAGAGAAAAAATGTTATCTAACTCAAAAGGGTAAAATGAGCATTAAATTAAGTAATGGTTATATTGTGCTTTTACCTACTGCCTCAGACAAATACATGAAGAATAAATATCTATTATTTCTGTATGTCATCAGATCTAACACTGTGCTCAGAACATAGTAGTTATGTCATAAATGCCTATTGAATGAAAAAAGAACATCCTATTCTTACATCC
Source organism: Cabassous unicinctus (assembly GCA_029593785.1). Taxonomy (NCBI): domain Eukaryota; kingdom Metazoa; phylum Chordata; class Mammalia; order Cingulata; family Chlamyphoridae; genus Cabassous; species Cabassous unicinctus. The sequence continues at coordinate 50,410 of JAQZBX010002328.1, read as the reverse complement.
TTTTTACTTAATTAGTCAGTGGCTTAAAATCACTGATGAGAGAGAGACAAAAAAATGTTAAATTAATGGCAATGCCAATAAGGCAGTTGTACAAAGCAATTAAACCCTCAAGCAATCACAGGCCTCATAAATCATTGAAAATGGAAGATGTACATTGACTTCCAATTCTATAAAGCCATCTCTCATAATGCTTTTTTTTTTTTTAATTTTCTCTTCCTTCTGAGATTCGTATTTAAATGACTAAAAAAGAATCAAAAGCATCAATAGCATAAGAATGAAAAAATATGAGAATGAACAAGAGATGACACTAAGTTTCTAAAAGATAAGTTGATAGTGGAAAGATGTTGACCATTGAAGCAAAGTGCATGAATTCAGAGTCCAGAATAAATGAAACCAAGTGCTATATCAGAGAAGCATATTCATTTGCCAAATAGAAGCCTAAGGAAACTCAGTCTACTGTGTACTGGTATTGTGAACAAAAAAAGAGGCTAGAAATAAGGGAATAATGAATATCTGTCTACAAAAATGATGCCACCTCTACCATCAAACACCATGTACAGCTCACATTCATAATTGGACAAAATACCAGAGCATTACTCTCAAAAGATTGAGATGAGGATCACAGTAGCCATAGAAACACCCTCCCAATGAGGTTCGCTCTCCCATCAACCAATGCTATACTGTAATGTGCTAAATGAAAATCTCATTTCCAACTGCAGACACACAGTTTCCAATTTATTTTTTTCACTTGAGCGTGAGAAATGGTGGGAAATTAGTTCTACATATAAAATGAAAGGGAAAGCACACTTAGCTACTTAGGAAACTTTAAGCATGTCCTACATTTTAAACATAAATGAAAACTCAAAAATCACATTACCTTGTCAGAAGAAAATAGTTGAGGTAGTATGGAAAATCAAGATATATTTAAAACTGGTTAGCAGATTTAATTCAGAGAGTAAAGTATAGTGTCATTTGAAAGCATTATAGAGGCCTAAAGGTCAATAAAATTTTAGCCACAAAGCAGCAGTAGGTTAAGAAAAACGAACAATTGTGATACTTAAAGACAGAAAATGCCCTTGAAATTTTAGGAAGAAAAATACAGCAGTGAGAGGAAAAAAATCAGGGATATTGCTCTGGACTTAAAATAAAAAGGCAAATAACAAATATTAGGAAAAGCCCAATACAAAGGGCTAATTAAGAGGAGGCATTCATATCAAATAATATTTTTTTTTTCTTAAAGGAAAAATGGCAAGGATATCAACTTAATTGTTAAATCAAATGAATGAACATACTAAAAATGATAAGACAAGAAAGCAAAACTTCCACTAGATGCATTCTGGTGATATTTGAAACATCAAGTTTAAGGAAATGGCCTAATAACTTCAAGGGAGAAAACCCATTCATCTACAGCAGGAAAAGAATCCTAATAGCATTAGACTTTGGTCAAGAACTCAGAAATCAAAAAGAGAGGGAAAATTATCTCAAATTATAAGGACATATTATTGTCAATGTAGAATAATATATGATTCCAAATTATCGATCAAGGATGAAAATAAAATGAAAATATACCCAGTCTTTTAAATGCTATTTTGGGTTTAATTATAAAGAATAACTGAAAAGCAAGAGAGATATAGAGACAGGAGGCAGGGCATACCAAGACTGGACCATGATTTCATTCATGAAAGCCCATCTAGAAAATAATGAGTCCAAATTACAAGAGATGTAGGTGGAGGCTAAAATGAGTTATAGCAAGAAGAATGCACTGGATACTTCTTGAAAGATTGCATTCATGGCATCAATTATTCACTCCTCCATGCACTCATTTTCTTTATAGTGTAACATTGCTATGACTATCCACCATGCGCCAGCTGCCCTGCCCAGTACTTGACTCTGGAATCAGCCATGAAATTGATTTGGCATATGATGTTAGTAAATACGACAAATAAGCAAAGGCTTGAAAAGAACTTGTCTATTGGAGCTTTATTTCTCTCTTGTACCTCAGTTGTTGCCATGATATGAGGTGGATCACCCCAGTTACCCCTGCAGATACTTAGCCAATCCTGTTATGTGAGAGAGCCCAGAAGAACACATTATATTCATGAAAAATAATTATTCATGCTGTACACCACTGAAGTATTGTAATTTCTTGATAACACTGCATTGCTGTAGCAATACATAACTGATGCAGATTTCTCGATACTCAGCAAAAGTTAGTCAAAGTTAGAATAGACAGAAAAATATTCAAAGACTATTATGGTAAAGAAAGCATACCCAATTTTATCAACAAGAAACATGAAAGAAAAGAAAAATTCAGAATGCAAAAGATATATAAGGGAGTCATGACTTAAATATGCATCAAAACATAATGTGATATAAATTTCAATAATTAATGAAAAGTAAAAAAGATGAATATATTTTACTTGATTCATAATACTTTGACATTCAAATGATACTGAGTTTTAAGAAGATAATAATAGAGAAGATAATACAGAAGTGGTTGTAACCTACTTTATTGATTAATTGATTACATCATTAATAATTTAAGCAATGTTAACGTTCGACTCAAAAGAATGAAGCTCTTTATTTTATATAGAGTTCTAAAATATGTGTGAAGATTATAAATCTTGATACCTTTATTATTTCCTTCCATCTGTTAACTTTGGGTTTACTTTGCACTTCTTTTTCTAGTTCTTAAAGGTGTAAAGTTATGTTACTTATTTGGGGTCCTTCACCACTTATTCTCAAGCTTGTATCAGCAGTTTTGGCTAGAGCAATTAGGAAAGAAAAAGAAGTAAAAGGAATCCAATTAGGAAAGGAAGAAACAAAACTCTCTCTGTTTGCAAATGAGATAATTTTATGAAAATCCTGAAGAACTTTTATCCCTCACACAAAACTATTAGAGTAAATGAACAAATTCTAAACGGTACAAAATAAAGGTCCTACATGCCAAAATCAGTTGTTTTTCTATATTCTTTCAATAAACAACCATAAATAGAAAGTAAGAGAACAATTCCATTTGAAATTGCATAAGAAAAAACTAAAATACACATGAGTAAATTTAACTAAGGATGTGAAAATCTTGCCCAATGAAAACTACAAAACATTGTTCCAAGAAATTAAAGAAAAGTTTATATATATGAAAAAGCTTACTATGGTAATGGATAAGAAGACAATATTGTCAAAATCAGAATATTATCCAAAGTTAGGACAGACACAATGCAATCACTGTCATAATTCCAACAGCCTTCTTTGTAGAAATGGAAAACCAGATCATAAAATCCATACGGAATTGCAAGAGAACCTAAATAGCCAGATCAATGTTGGAAAGAACAAAGTTGGAGGATTCAAATGTTCTGATTTCCAAATTGACTTCAAAGCAACAATAATCAATCCAGTGTGTTATTGACAAATGGATAGCCATATAAATCATGGAATGGAATTTTTATTCTGAAAATAAGCCTGTATAAAAATTGATTTTTAGTAAGGGTGCTAATACCATTCAATGAAGGAAAGAATGTTTTCTTCAACAAAAGATGCAGGGACAAATAAAAATCTACAGGCAAAAAAATGAAGCTGGATCTTTACTTCATACCATACATAAAAATTACTGCAAAATGAATCAAAGACCCATCTGTAGAAATTAAAAATATAAAACTCTTACAAGGAAACATAAGAGTAAATCTAAATGATTTTGCATTTGGCAATGATTTCTTAAATATAACACTAAAGAACAAAAAATCAAAAGAAATGATAAAAAGAATTCCATCAAAATAAAAAATGTGCATCAAAAAATGCTATGAAGAAAATTAAAAGGTAATTCACAGAAAGGGGAAATATTTGCAATATGTATACCTTAAAAGGGTTTAGTATCCTTAATATAAAAAAAACTGCTAAGACAACAGAAAAAAGACAAATGATCCCATAAAAATGGGCAGAGGACTTGAATAGACATTTTCTCCTAAGAGGATATATAATTGGCCAGGAATTACATTAAAAGATGATCAAATCCATCAGCCATTAGAGAAATGCAAATCGAAACCATAATAGTATACCACTTAACACTAACTAAGATCACTATATGATTAATAATAAAGAAAAACATCAAACATTGCCTAGGATGTGGAGAAATTAGCATCTTTATATAGTGCTGGAAGTAGTGCAAAATGTTGGATCTTTGATGAAAAATAGTTTGAGGGTTCCTCAAAACAGCAAACATTGGCAAGGATGTGGAGAAATTAGCATCTTTATACAGTGCTGGAAGTAGTGCAAAATGTTGGATCTTTGATGAAAAATAGTTTGAGGGTTCCTCATAAGACAAAGCAATTCCACTCTCAGCTATATACTTGCAATAATTGAAAACGGAGGTTTTAACAAAAATCCATACATAGATGTTTTATAGCAGCAATATTCAAAACAGATAAAAGTTGAAAACAATCCAAATGTTCATCAACTAATGAATATATACACAATGTGTGGCATAGCCACACAATGGACTGTTATTCATGCATAAATAGAATGTACTACTGATACGTTCTACAACATAGACAAACCCTTAAAACATTAGACTATCAGAAACCTTAAAAAGAAATAGCAGAGGGAAATATTTAAAGTGTAGACAGGAAAAAAAAACCTCATTAAACTTGAAAGTTTCCTTCAAACACAAAGCACAAAATATGACTTTATCATAATAGAAAAGCTGAGGGAATTCATTAGCAGAACAGTTTCCCTGCAAGAAATGGTAAAAGAAATTCTTTATGGAGAAGGAAAATGAGATAGGTAAGAAGCTCACATCTACATAGAGGAAAAGAGTCAGAGAAGGAATCAATTAAGGTAATATATATATACACACACATATATATATTTAAATTTTTCTTCTATTAATTGATCCAAATGAAAACTTTTGTTTATCAAATAAATATAAGAATACACTGTGCATAAGCGAAATGAATGAAAACTGTCATAAAGGTTGAGAGGGAGGGATTTGGAATAGTCTAATAAGGTGCTTGTGCCACACATGAAGCAGAATAATGTTATTTGAAAGTGGACTTTGCTTAGTAGTTGCAACCACCACAAAAAATTTTTCAAAATATAATAAGCTAAAATCATAAAATGAATAAAATCAATTGAAATAATTAAATGAAAAACTGCAAAGACTTTTATTCTGCTTTGTTCATTACTGTATCTCTGTAACCTGTAATACCTGGTGTGGCCGTTAAGCAATTTGATGTAATTATGAATTCCAAAAATATAATTGGATCATGCTTGTAAAGTGATCTGTTAATCTGGGCATGATTGAGTTATGATTGGGGTGTTGACTGGGCCACCTCAGTAGGGCGTTGAGACCCACCCATTGGTGGGTGGGGAATTGAATATAAAAGGCAAGACAAAGAACAGAGTTGAAGCAGTCTTTTGTGAAGCAGTTTATTTATTTATTTATTTTTTTGGATATATACATTTATTCAAATTATAATTTGAGCCATTTTCATGCTTAAATCTTGAAAAAGATAGAAAAACAAAGAAGAAAAAAGAGCGATTGTACTACTCTTAGTTGGAAATTACGTTTTATAACATTTAATATGGTTTCTTTGCATATTTGAATGTATGTATTTTATAATTTTACATCATGAATCTCTCAATTTTACCAATTTTATAATTTCCTTTGTACATTAAATTACTAATGGAAATTGTCTTATTTTTATTTTTATTTTTATTTTTTTATTGTTCTTAAAAATCAAGATTTTTCACAGTACACACCAATATTTGTAAGCAGTTTTGATGTTAGAAAAAGGCCCCAGGAGAAGAGAAGCAAGCCGTTCGCCTGATCGTCTACAGCTGACCTTGTGGAGGAAATAGGAGCTAAGCCCGGAGAGAAACGCAGCCCCGGGAAGAGAGGAACCCCAGAAGCCTGAACCCTGGCAAACGCTGGCAGCTGTCTTGCTCTAACACGTGGCAATGGACTGTGGTGAGAGAAGAAACATAACGCTTTATGGCCTGGTATCTGTGGACTTCTACCCCAAATAAATACCCTTTGTAAAGACCAACCCACTTTTGGTATTTCACATTAGCACCCCTTTGGCTGACTAATACACCTGGCTTGTAAGAATATAACAAAATATATTTGTGGAATGGATTAATAAGCAAGTGAGTGACATAAATTGTTTTTTCTAACATTATTTCAAATTCAAAAGAAAAAAAAGTCAAAACGCAGCTTAACAAATTATGGAATCATTACTCTAAAAAGTTCTGTCCAAGCATATTTATCTTATTTAATCCTAAAAACAAAGTCAATTGTTTCTCCTGTGCTAAGAAATATGCCTAAATGAGCACGTATTGGTTGTATGACATGACCAAGGTCTACCTGTTAATGAGGAAAATGAAGTAAAATGCGTTATCATATTCATATCACATAACAATAAACTCCATATTCTTTTTTTACTTTTAGCCTTGACATAGTACCTTTTTGTCTATTGTTACCAAAATATTACAATTTAACTATTAATGAGAGTCTATAAATTACATTAGTTGTATTTTCCCGTTTATCACCAAATTCTTAACACCTTGCAGTGGAAGAACATTCTTGTATTTATATTAACTGCAATTCTCATCTATCACCAAAATCACTACGTTTTTTAGTCCTTAGATTATCCTCTAGCTGTCTTTTAATTAATATTAAGCTCCCTAGACTACCCCTTTCAGCCAAAATCACATTTATAAATCAGAAGTATTTGTTATACTCATTACGATGTGCTACCATCAACTCAATCCCTTACTACATGGTTCCATTGACCTTATTAAATATTCTACATGCATTCAGCATCAGCCTCCCCTTCTTAACCCACATTCTGTCTCCTTGTAACCTATACTTTATGGTCCAACTCTATAAGTTTACTCATCATATTTAGTTCATATCAGTAAGTCTATACTTACTAATACTTACTAATATAATATTCGTCCTTTTGTGTCTAGCTTATTTCACTCAACATAATGTCCTTAAGGTTCATACATGTTGTCATGTGCTTCCCCAGTTCATTTCTTCTTACAGCTGAACAGTATTCCATCATATGTATATAACCACTTAGGTTGTTTCCATCTCTTAGCAATTATGAATAACACCCTTTATTCAGTGTGCAAGTGTCTGTTTACATCCTTGCTTTCAGTTATTCTGAATATATTCCTAGTAGTGGGATTGTTGAATTATATGACAGTTCTATATTTAGCTTCCAGAGGAACCGCCAAACGATCTTCCACAGAGGGTGCACCATTTTATACTCTACCAGCAGTGAAGGAGTGTTCCTATTTCTCCACTTCAACTTCAACATTTGTTTTTGTTTTTTTTCAATAATGATCATTCTGTATGGGGTGAAATGAGTGATACATAAATAATATAAAACCTTGTAAACTCTAAAAGTTATGACTATTCCCATCAGAATTTTAGATTAAAGTGACTAAAAAACATTTAAATAAATATTAGTATTGAGTTTTTTGAAAAAAAAAAAAGCCTTTAAATAGTTAATAATTTAATGGAATTACCTTAAAATACACACACACCCAAACCCACACCCTTGTACTCACACACAATCTTTCCAGTGTTATTTGCCCAAATCAAGAAAAACAAGAATAAACAAAAAGCTTTCCTCAACATTTTTATTTTAGCAAGTCAATATTTGTAGAGAAAACAACTTTGCCTCCACTTCACAAATATTCTTCAAATTAATTTCTTAAATCAATATTGTAGTTATTAATACTACAACTACATTCATAATAATTGAAGATCAATATTTCATAATTTTATGCACCTTGAATTTTATCAAAGCACTTAATAAACAGCAAGAAACTGTATTTGTTTGATAGCAGAATTTAAAATTTTCTTCATTTACATTTCTAGTATTATCCTTATAAGATTAAATTAGTTTTTAAATTTAATTAGAATGAGATAATTACACTGTGCTGAAACCCTTTTACAAAATGTAAATGTAAATTTCTAAAATAGTATCATAAATAATTTCAATATAATAAGAGATTGGTCGATTACAAATATTTTCTATAACTTGCTAAATTGGTTAACATTGATCCAATTTTTGTAAAATATAAGTCTTCAAAACAATAAACTTATTGTTCTGAATGCCATATAAATTGCTACTATTGAATTCTCTTTTGTCATCTCATTCTTTAAGTCTGCCATTTTCACATATGCCATTGTCTATGAAAAGCTCAACTACAAACCCAATTTTCCAGTACAGAAATATGCTTATTTCTCTCTAAACTCTATCCATGTAGACTTAAAAGACAAAATCCATAACAAGTTATTCAGTTCTGCTGCTGGATTCCATAAAATCAAACTGCCTCAGCAGTTAAAGACTACTATGATTTGGCCACTGCTTCTTCTGCAGACTAATCTCATTTGTTACCAACTCATGCCCTATTTTTTCAGAATTAGATGTGCTTTTTCTCTTCTAGTATTTGGTCTGTCCAACCACCTTTTGGAATAGCACCCTTTTCTTCAGGAAGTTCTTTCTTGCACTCCAAGTCTTTGAATGTAATGTAGATTCAATACATCATTTTCTAACTTTTAGGATAAGCAAACTATTAATACCTAGGCCACTTATTTTTTTCCCTAAGAAAATCTATATATTCCTAGGAGGATTTTAATTTTACACACACACAAACACACACACATACATACATTGAAATAGGGGGTAAAAGAGTTCATCTTCGGTAGCTAGGTTTGCATGAGTGTCTGAGGCTTAAAACATTTTGAGGGCCTGATTTTTAAAAGAAAAAATAATTTGAATTACGGAACAAGGCTTTAATTAGTTCTTATGCCATTAAGGGATGCTTAGGTTAAGTTTCATTAGCTTTGATATAAATCCATCAGTACTGGACTTTAAAAATAATGCATTGTCATTCCTATTCTAAACTTCCGTTAAGAACAGGCTACTGTGCCTGAAAATGGAAACGTAATGAAATAATTGGCCTCAATTGACTAATTAATATCAAATGAGTGAATTTTTTTCCCATTATATATTTACAGCTGTGGTTTCTGTTTATAATGGATTAAACTTAATCAGTTGCTAATAAGCTATATTTATGATTATTTGAAAGAATAAAATCAATTTAAAATAAATTTGATTGTATATATGGTGACAAATTTTTACTTAGCATATTTAAATATTTTCTGAATTCATACATAAATAATTTAAAAAGGCATCCTTACAAAGAATAGTATTAACCATTTAAAATTAGCAACAAAATTAAGCCATGTAAGAACCAATGCAATAATCATTATCATATTTTACTTAGCTATTAGACTCATATTATATAAAATCTCTAATAATTGGTAGCAATCTTCCAGAAGGAAAATCATTACTAATTCTTTGCCCAGTTCTCTTCTTGCCCAGTTCTCTTCTTACTATACTTACTCTATTTCTTAAATAGATTTATCAGTAATGCAAAGTAATTGTTTTCTTAAAAGATTAAAACTTTTCAATATTTAAAAAAAATTATGGGAAGCTGATGTAGATATTATATTTTAAATTGAATCTAAAAAATTGTCTGCATTCATATATGCTATTATTAAGGATTGACTCAAGTCTCCCATAAAAGGCATGTTCAGGTCCCAACACCTGGTCCTGTGGGTGTGAACGTATTTGTAAATAGGACCTTTGAAGATGTTAATAGTTAAGGAATGCCCACATTAAATGAGGGGCATTAACCAATATGGCTACAGTCCTTTAAAGCAAAGGAAATTGGACATGGAAGGAGAGGTGTGTGGAGCAGCCAGATGCTGGAAGTAAACAGAACCAGAAGAGAAAGGAGAAGATACCACCATGTGTATTACCATATGTTTTAATCAGCCAAAGAGGTGCTGATGCAAAATACCAGAAATTGGTTGGTTTTATAAGGGATATTAATTTGGGGTAGAAGCTTACATTTACCAGGCCATAAAGTGTAATTTACTTCCCTCACTCAAGTCTGTTACCACATGTTAGACCAAGATGGCTGCTGATGTCTACAAGGGTTCAGGCTTCCTCTTCCTCTTAAGGTTCCATAGTCCTATCTTCTTCCAATATCAGCTGTAGGCTGGGATAAGTCTTGTCTCTCTCCCTGGGCTCATTTCTCTCTGGGCTCAGCTGCTCTGCTCACTCCACAAGACCAGCTGTAGACTATCAGGCGAACTGCCCATCTCTCTAACCAAGGCATCTGCCATGTCTAATGGAGCGTTCTTTGCTTCCTCTCATATCTTCTCTGTGTTTACTTCTTGGGGCTCCAGCAATAAAACTCCACTGTCTCCTCTGCCATGTTGTTTTCTCTGTGAGTCTCTGCTCCCTTGGTGGGTGGGGACTCAAAGTCCTACTGACATGGCCCAATCAAAGCCTTAATCATAATTTAACAAGTAAAAGTTAAACCTCTGAACTTAATACAATCTAATACACCTAGAGGAACAGACCAGTTTACAAACACAATCCAATATCTATTTTTGGAATTCATAAATAATACCAAACTGCTATATTCCACCCTCTGAATTCCAAAAAGACAATATAATATTGAAAAAAACCTTAAATCAGTACAATGCCAAGTACAAAATCATATCACAATCAGTTTTAAGAAATATGGTTTGTCTTGGGGCAAATTACCATCTGGCTCTAGATCTCTGAAACTTACAAAGCAATTTATCTACTTCCAATATACAAAGGGATAAATAAACAATTAACATTTGCATTAACATAAAGAGAAATTGGGAAGGCAAAATGAGTCATGTATCCTCTACACTTCAGTAAACCTGCAGGGCATACTTCATTAGCTTTCATAGTCAGAGAGTCATTCTGAAGATGATGGTTTCTTCTCCCTGGGGCCTCATGAGGATCCATCCTTTCCACAGGTTTACCCAACAGTCATTTTCTTGGTTCCACAGTCATCAAGCATCTGGGTGGCTACTTAGCTCCAGGCCTCACCCTCTATGTACTGTGGGGTGATGGCCATACCTTCCCTCACCTCCGAGGTAAAGTTTTAGCCCCCCTAGTACAGTGAAGTGCAGATAACATTCTCCCTAACTTTTGGCATATAGGCCAAACCCTTTCAGAGCAATGAGTTGGTGACCTGGCCTTCCTTAATCCATGGAGACAGGCCTACCCCTCTCAGACCTATGGGGTGGCTACCTCAACCTCCCTAATATTTGGGGAATGTGCTCTACCCTCTCTGCACCCTGAGGCAGCAAAACTCTCCCTGAACAACAGGTGAGAACATCCACCATCTTCAAATGCTGGGGCAAACTCACCCTCTCTGAACACATGGGTGGGGTTCCTCTCTTGGCCCAAGGAGATGTCTTAATTCCAGAGCTCAACTTCCATAGTTTTCCTCTTGAAGTCACTCTCTTTCAATCTCTCCCTTTCATGTCCCTTTTAGTCCAAGCTGACAGTGGTTTTGTTCATACAGCTCTCCCAAAAAGCTTGTTGGTTTAGTATGCAAAAAGCAGGGGTCCAAGCCATCAGACAGTAAGACTTTCCACAAGTCTTTCCTAGAGAACTGCATCTTCAATCCTGATTTACAAGTTCCAAGTTTAGTTAAGTCCTCAAATAGGGCACTATCATCTGAAAGCTTGATTTCCAGAGGTTTGGAATTTCTAGAATCACTTTCTGTTTTCTTTGTGCCCAACAGTTCATTCCTTAGCTTATCTCTCTGTCTAGCATTTTGCTATAAGCTGCAAGGAGAAGCCAAGCTACATTCTCAGAGTTACTATGGAAAGTTCTTTTGCTAAATGCCCAGACTCACCATTTTCAAATTCTCTCTCCCATAAAGCATCAGGAGTCAATCTTGCTAGGTTCTCTGCAAACTTAAAACACGGATCACCTTTCCTCCTGTTTCCAGTAATAGTTTCACCATTTACTTCTAAGGCCTCATTAAAATCCTCTTAAGCATCCATATTTTTTACAAAGCATCTCACATTTCCTCCAAAAACACCCCTTACCCATTTATAAAACTGGCCCAGCATTTGGTAATTGCAAAAGCACTTTCCCAGTCCTCAGTACCAAATTCTGTATTAGTCAGCCGAAGGGGTCCTGATACAAAATACCAGAAACTGTTTGGTTTTCATAAAGGATATTTATTTAGGTTAGAAGCTTACAGCTACCAGGTCATAAAGCATAAGTTACTTCCCTCACCAAAGTCTGTTTCCATGTGTTGGACCAAGATGGTTTCTGATGTCTGCAAGCGTTCAGCCTTCCTCTTCTTCTTAAGGCTCCATGGTCCCAACTTTTTACAATATCAACTGTAGGCTGAGATAAATCTCATCTCTCTGCCTGGGCTTGTTTCTCTCTGAGCTCAGCTGCTCTGCTAGTTCCACAATGCCAGGTGTAGACTATCAGGTGAACTGCCCATCTCTCTTCCCAGGGCCTCTGCCTAATGGAGCCTTCTCTCCTTCCTCACATAGCTTCTTCTCTGTGTTTACTTCCCAGGGCTCCAGCAATAAAACTCCACTGTCTCCTCTGCCATGTAATTATCTCTGTGAGTCCCCACCCACCAAGGGGGAAGGGACACAACACCTTACTGACATGGGCCAATCAAAGCCTTAATCATAATTTGATCAAGTAAAAGTTAAACCTCTGAATTTAATACAATCTAATACACCCAGAGGAACAGACCAGTTTACAAACACAACCCAATATCTATTTTTAGAATTCATAAATTATACCAAACTATACCATGTGACAGAAAAGTCAAAGAAACTTAAGGTTGCTTGCCATTCAGACAATACCAACTGACTCTGGGAGAAAGCAAGCGTTTTACCTTCTATATCATGAGCTGAAAAATTGCTGTTGTTGAGCTAATGTATTGCATGGTATTTGTTTTATGAGCCAGGAAATTGATGCAGCTATCGAGAAGAAATTTCTGTTCTCCTTTCTCTAACTGGCTGATAACAAAATGAGTGTCATTAACATTTTATTGGTGCCTGTCTACCCTATTATGTCATTTTCTTAAAATGTTTCTTTGATAATACCATATTTTACATGTTTAAATCATTTTTTAAAAAAACTCTTAGAAAAACAACTGCATTAATGTAAGTTATTTCCATATTTGAACTATGTCACTTGATTTGTTTGACTGGCTTTTCTCAAGAGTTTTCCATTCTCTTAGAGTGTATTTAATTTTCCAGTTTCAAAATTTGAGAATTGAAATTTTATTTTCAAGTAAAAACTCCAGTAGTGGAAAGGTAACAAAAGAATACTTCTATAAATACACTTAAGAAATGGACTTGCTTAATTACACTAATATATACATGAAAACACAAATATCAATCATTTTATTATATTGCAATCTTGGTAATCATATCATATTTACTCACAGAGTTTTTGGTCCCATGACATTTATTTAAGAATCAAATGGCTTCACCTCACTTTACAAATCACATTGCTATGTTCTGAGCTTTGTTTCCTATAAAGAAAATGGATGGGTAGATGAGTTAAAAAGAGCTAATATCAGATTCTTTATTCTAACTGGCAACTTAAAATTAAAATGAATTGATTAGTACTTTATGAACCTTATCAGTTACTACATTCATGACACTTTGGTAAACCATTTCACTTTTATTCTGGTTATAAATTTTTCTCAAGCTTTCTCACCTTTCTAGAAAATTGTAATTATTGTTAATTAATAAATATAATATATATATATTTCCTATTAAAATTTCATTGGGATATTTTCTGTAGAAATATACTCTTGAACTGGATATAGAAATATATGCTCAAGAATTATTTGATTACTAAATTTTTTGTAAATTACTATTGTGTTTTTTCTGATGAATAGATTTTATATTTTAATAGATCATTACACTAATGAAAATCTAACATAATATCATCCTTTCAACAAGTACCAAGGAAAAATATATTAAAATTCTTTTTATAAACCTGAGATCTAATTAACAAAAATAGAATCAGGGTTTCTTTTTAAAATTATAGAAACATGCTAACAATCTGACACTATATTCACAGTTAAGTTTAAAAAAATATTGTTTTCTGCACTTTAACATTCTAAAAAGCAACTGAATCATGACTATTATTTTTAACACAAAAATGCATAAAATAAAATTGTGAACTTGTAGTTCTAGATGATAGTTTCATGAGCCATTTCAATTTTTGGCATCAATCCCTTACTCATTTTTTTTTTTCATTCCTTCAATTAGTTTTCTGACTATAAAGAACAGTGTATCAGCTCATTGTTATCACCCCTTTGCAGGTAAAGAATATTTTGATTTTCAATTTGTACTAAGAGGCATGTAGGTTATGTGAAAAATTCAGACTGTTTTTGTTCATTTAAAAATAAAGTCACAATTTTCCAGAAATAGTTGTCCAACTTTTGTGCAAGCAGAAATAACTTTATAAGTTTTTGTTTAAAATGCATATCCTCATGTCCCACATTGAGAAACTCCAAACAATTATGGCTTATTTGGGGTATGTATTTTTAAATAAGCACTGTGGATGATTCTGAGACCAAACACTGTGTTTCATAATGACTCTTATAATAGGAGAATTAAAGTGTATTCTTTAAAGTTATGCCAAAGAAAATTTATACTAGTAATTTGTAATTCTAGAAATTCTCTTCATGATATAAAATCAGGGTAATTTTAGCTAACATGATTCATCCCTTTTCCCTAAACAAAATCTGATATGGACTCATAGTTTTTTCAATTCATTTTATTTGGCCATTCTGTCATTGTCACTCAACAGATATTCATTAGGTGCCTTGTACATACAAGGCATGATGCAGATACAAAGAAAAAATCAAATGACAAAGACTTTGCCTTCATGGAGTATGCAATTTAGTGGGGAGAGCAAAGGGTAATAAAATAAGTAAGTGTAAAACCCCAACTTTTATACACAATATGAAGAAGTGTGTCTCAATTAGGCTTCAGTCAGTGAAGCAGAATCACTATGAAAATTATGGAGTATATTAGATATCTATTGCTGCTCAATAAATCACCACAGACGTACTGAATTAATGTAACACAAATTCATTATCTTACAGTTTCTGTGGGTCAGAAATTTGGATATGGCTTAGCAGGGTCCTTTGCTCAAGGTTTCACAAAGCTGTAGTCAAAGTGTTAGCCAGGCTGTGTTCCTTTCTGGAGTTTGGGTTCTTTTCCAGGCTCATGTGGTTTTTGTCAGAATTCAGTTCTTTGCAGCTATAACAATGAGGCCCTCAGTTCCTAGAGGCTGCCCAGTTTACTGCTAAGTGGCTCTTTCCATAGGCATTTTATATCATTGCATCTTCTTCTTCAAGATCATCAGAAGAGTCTCTCTGTAGCATCTAAGAGTCATATATGATGTAACATAATCAAGGGAGTGATATCACATCACCTTTGTTGTATTCCATTGGTTGGAAGCAAGTCACAAGTTCCACCAACAATCAAAGAGAGGCTGTTACATGAAGGTATGAAGATTATGTTTTCCATAGTGGGAAAAGATTTATTAGAGAAATTTCAGCTTATGCAATTTTAAGAGGAACTGGGGGAGTGAAATTCTGAAAGGAGTTGAGAATTCAAAGAAACCATTACTAATCAATACTCATGAAGAACTGGGACAGAGGGAGAAGTTAGGGCTTGCAAGGAAATCTGTAGTGAAACAACCAATCTTTTCTATTGCCAACTCTATCTTCAGCCCTAAAAGGTATGGATTCTGAGTAACATAATACCCAGCTTAACCAAGATGAAAATAGCACAATTTGTCTTCAATAACATCTAAGGTAACTTTATTCATTTTCAAATACAGAAAATACAAATATTTGCTTCCACCAAACATGAGGCAACTATGCCTCATACAACCAAAATTTCATTCAATGTTATTCTAAAAGAAGATACATAAATACTCTTTAGCCACTGTTTAATAAGACCCATTTCTCTTCAAGCTAAGTCTCATTATCCTTTTGATATCTTATAACATAAATACTGAGACATTAAAGTTGACTGTGTTTATATATCTTATGTTACATACTAGGGGAATTAGAGTGGGGAAGAAAAAAATAGTTAATGATTATGGAAATATAGTCATGTTAAATCAAGGAAGAAATGCCCCTAGTAAGTATAATGACCAATTCTACAACTAGTCATGTGGCCATAACTGATATGTAAAATTTTTTCTTCTATTACCCATTCCATATTCCCTTTGACTTCAGCAAACCACTCAGCTCATCATATTTCTTTGCCTAACGGAGTGTAGCAGTTTGATATTCCAAAAATAGATATTGGATTAAAACCGGTCTGTTCCTCTGGGCATATTAGATTGTATTAATTCAGAGGCTTCACTTTTACTTGATTAAATAATGATTAGGGCTTAGATTGGGCCATATCAGTAGGACATTGAGTCCCCACCCTGACACGGCAGAGGAGTTGGACTTTTGATGCTGAAACCCTGGGAAGTAAATACACAGGAGAAGTACATGGAGGAATTGAGATGGCTCTATAGACATGGCAGAGACCATAGGAAGAGAGAGAGCCTGATAGTCTACAGCTCACCTTGTGGAGAGAAAAGAGCAGCTGAGCTCAGGAAAAATGAGCCCCGGGGAGAGAGACATGAACCTTATACCAGCCTACAGCTGAGACCAGAAGAAGATGGGACCTGAAGAGGAAGTCTGTACCCTCGCAGAGACTGACAGCCATCTTGCTGCAACATGTGGCAACAGACTTTTGTGAGGAAAGTAACTTATGCTTTACGGCCTTGTGACTGGAAGTTTCTACCCCAAATAAATACCATTTGTAAAAGCCAACAGATTTCTGGTATTTTGTGTCAGCACCCCTTTGACTGACTAATATATGGAGTAACCCAATTTTCATTGCTGTAGTCTGAAAAGTTAGAATATTTGCCCATACTGACTTATTAAAAATTTCCATTAAATTATAGTTAAGGACATGTAATTTCTCAGAGGAACCCCAGAAGATCTGCTGAATTTAAGGCATTCTTTACAATGCCTCCATTGTAAAGTAGAAACCAATTTCTTCTGGAGAGTCCGAATAAACTACTCCAAATAGTATGATAACTTCTTTCTTAGCTTGTTGGTTAAATGGCATAAGAAAATCTATATAGTCAGGTGGCAATCTCAACTTCTAGTTTAATGGAAGTTTTTTTCATTAAAATTTTTGCATCCTTTCTTTGGAGGCATACTTCATCCTTTAGGAAATAATACCTCTAAGCTAGCAGAGTCAACATTGTAATACAGGAGGTGAATATTTTATTGGAGGAGCTCTGAAATTAATAGTAAGAGGATCCATTTCCATTCATTTCTATCCCCCTTTAATTCCCATTTGGGTGAATATAGGCTATGGTGTACATAGCACCATATAATAGTCACTGCTGCAAGACATATACTGCTCCTGGAGAAATTACCGCAACCCTGTGAGGTACTGTCTGGTGGCTTCCAATATCCCCTCACCCCACACATGTCAGTGATGGTTAAAATCATGAGGCTAAAATCATAGGATAAGAACATGAAATTCTATGATCATAGACCCACTTCCATCCTTTCCTTCGTATAAACTAAATCCCTTCTAAGTGACAATGTTGTCTAGAATACTATCTTGTGAATAAGATATTCTATATATTCATAGATGGTTGATTTCACAGATTTGTTTGCTAATTTGGAAAAAGATGAACATATGGAAAAATGATGAGCACAATCTTTTTTATACAAAATTTTATTGAAGTACATCATTCATACATGAACATACATAAACAATAAATGTATAGTGTATTAGTCAGCCAAAGGGGTACAGACGCAAAGTACCAGAAATCTGTTGGCTTTTATAAAGGGTATTATTTGGGGTAAAATCTTACAGTACCAAGGCACTAAAGAGTCCAACTTAAGATTGCTTTTTCACCAAAGTCAGTTGGCATGTGTTGAAGCAAGATGGCAAGTGATCTCTGCCTGGTCTTTCCTTTCTTCTTCCTCTTAAGGCTCCATGGGCCCAGCATCTTCTCATCTCAGCTGTAGGCTTTCATGAGGCTCATTTCTTTCTGGGCCTTCTCAGCTGCTCAGATGTTATGTTTTCTTTAGCTGTAAACTATCAGGCGAATGGCTCATCTCTCCCCCCGGGGTAAGCTGTTTGAGACTTTTCTCCTCTGGCATCTATGGAGCTCTCTATCTTCCCTGTGTCTTCTTGAGTGAGTATCCATTTATATCAGCCCACCAGGGGGATTGGGGCTTAACTGGAGTCACACCTTACTGATATGGTCAAATCAAAGGTCCTAAATTGATTTAATCAAGTAAACTTAAAACCTTTTGATTTAATACAATCAAAGGATTTCACACCCAGAAGAAAAGACCAGTTTACAAACATAATCCTTCTCTTTTTGGTTGTTCAAAAGTAATCTCAAGCTGCCACATATAGTAAAAGTTGTGAACTTACAAAACAATCATGCATAACATCTTACAGGACAGCCATACATTACCCCGCCACCAACACCTTGCATGAAGCATTTATTACAAACTATGAAAGAATATCATCAAAATATTATTACTATTGCCCATATTTTACATTTGGTGTATTTTCCCCCAACCCACCTGATTCATAACACCCTGTGTTAGTATTATATATTTGTTATAGTTCATGAGAGAACATTCACCTATTTGTTCTGTCAAGCACAGTCCATGTTCCACCACAGGATTCCATGAGTTTTCCAGTCCCATCCTTTGTAAAATCTATTCAAAGTGTACACTCAGTGGCTCTCATTTTCATCAGAGTTGTGCTTTCATCACCTCAGTGGATTATAGAATAATTTCATTACTCAAAAAGGAAAAATCCCATACCCTTTATACCCCACTATTTTTGTCCCTTAGAAATGATATATCCTCTTTGCCATTGCTGTGAAAATATTACAATATTACTGTTAACTATCATCCATACACTACATTACTTGCAACTTTCCTATGTATCACTGTATTCTTAATACTTTGTAAAAGAAGAACATTCTTATATTTATACTATTAACCACAATCTTTATCTACCACTAAAATCACTATGTTATACAGTCCCTAGATTATTCTCTAGCTTCCTTCCAATTGACATTTACATCCATAGGCTACTCCTTTAGCTACAATCACAGTTATAAATCAGCAGTGTTAATTATACTAACTATAATGTGTTATCATCAACTCTATTCATTTTCACACTTTTACAATAAACCTTATTAAGAATTCTACATACATTTAATCACCAGCTCTCAGTTTCAACCCACATTTAATTTCCTAGTAATCTATACTGTAGACTTTATCACTGTGAATTTATCATATTAATGAACCCATACAATACTTTTCCTTTTTGGTCTGGCTTATTTAACTCAACATAATGTTCTCAATGTTCATCCATGTTGCCACATGTATCCCAATTTCTTTTCTTATTCCAGCTTTATAGCATTCCATTGTCTGTATAAAACACAATTTTTAATCCATTCATTGGTTTGTGGACACTTGGGTTGTTTCCGTATTTTAACAATTGTGAATAATGCTGCTATGAAAATTGGTGTGCAAATGTCTGTTCTTGTCCTTTCTTTCGGTTCTTCTGAATATATTCCTAGAAACAGGACAGCTGGGTCATATGGCAGTTCTATATTCAGTTTCCTGAGGTACTGCCAAACTGAATTCCACAGATTCTGCACCATTCAGCATTCCCAGGGCAGTGAAGGAGTGTTCCTATTTCTCTACATCTTCTGCAGCTCTTAGTTTTCTGATTTTTTTTTTTTAACAATGACCATTCTATAAGGTGTGAAATGGTATCTGATTGTAGTTTTGATCTGCATATTTCTAATAGCTAGTGATGTCAAACATTTTCCATGTGCTTTTTGTCCAATTGTATTTCTTCTTTGGAAAAATGTCTATGCAAGTCTTTTGCCCATTTTTTAATTGTGTTGCTTGTCTTTTTATCATTGAGTTGTATGACCTCTTTACATAATATGGATACTTTATATGCCATATCCTTATCAGATATGAGGATTCCAAATATTTTTTTCCCACTGAATAGACTGCCTTTTTACTTTCTTGACAAAGTCTTATGAAGAACAAAAGTATTTAATTTTGAGGAGACCTCATTTATCTAATATTGCTTTCATTGCTCATGCTTTCAATTTCTCTCTCTTGCCTAGTGTTTTTTCTTCATGTCTCTTTGATTTTTGGTTGAACTTATTCTTATCTTTAAAATCACCCAACTTAAGGTATAAAAAGGCCAAGGACTCAGTAGTGGAGCACAGATCTGATCCAAGTGGTCTAGGACTCCAAAAAGCATTTTTTTTTTCCTTCTTGCAGTTTCCTGGGTGGCCAGCAGATGGTGATTGTCAGTAAATCTTTCCATGGAGGTGTCTCTTTCAACCTCCACTTGCCCATTATTCTATTGTGGCCAGAGGTGATATTCAAAGAG
This sequence comes from Cabassous unicinctus, assembly GCA_029593785.1. NCBI lineage: Eukaryota > Metazoa > Chordata > Mammalia > Cingulata > Chlamyphoridae > Cabassous > Cabassous unicinctus. The sequence goes on along the minus strand of JAQZBX010002328.1, from coordinate 30,015 downwards.
GGCTCTGCTGGCCAAAATCACTGAAGAGAAACTGCTATCTGCCCTCCACCAACCCTCCCTCTTACCAGGGAGAAAGATGTCAGTTCCTCTCTCATTTGGCTGCAGTGAGTCCTGGGCTTTATCCAGGCTCTTCACCTTGAGGGTGAGTGTCAGGGACCATTCTCAGCCGCGGGGGTTAGAAACTCATGATTTTCATTTTGGCTTCTTTGTCTCTCTGTCCCTTGACATCCTGGAGGATGTGCAGCACTCTACTGATCTGCAGATCCCCAAATCAGCTACCTTGGGCAGTTTTTGCCCTTCCTCCACTGTTTTTGTGAAAGAGTTGAGCCCTGCCACACTACTCCAACCCCATTTTCCCAGAAGCCCTTGAAAAATCTTCTTCTGATGCTTCAAACTAATAAGCACGCTGAAGCCCTAGCTAGCTTATTGGGATTGGTTACAAAATATGACCCATGAAGAGATATTATACACATTAACTAATTTGAAAAATTTTGCCAGTTTATATTGGAAGAAACAGGGAACGTAGGATTATTGGTACTTCCATTATATGTACTTCTACTTATAGTCAGGGAAACAAAGCCAAAATAATTGTTATAAAAATCATTGATATTATAGGAGTTTGATCTTACATAGCTGTGAGATGAATGGAGAAGTGAAGACTGGAGTAACAGGAAAAAAGAAAGATAAACTAGTAAGTCCTCATGAGGCGTGATACAGATGGATAACAAGTTTATGGGAGAAGTGGAGAATCCAGGCATGTTCAGCTGCCAGCCCCTGGAGAGATCAATGGAGGCTCTTGCCATAACCAAGAATCTGAGTACCCTTTGCCCAGTAAGGTCAGCAATTAAGATGAAGAGCTAAAAACAGAGCAGAGGAGAGTGAGATTAAGGCTAAACACAGCAGGTATCTCTGTCCATCCCTGTATCTGAACTTAAAGGCCTGCAAAATGAAATAGCAGATGCTTCCTTTCCATTGTTTAAATCTCGTTGAATGGCCTTTTTTGGCCAAATCTACATAAAATGAATGGGATTCTGGGATACATAGTTCCAAGCTTTGCCAAAATGACAATTGTTAAGGTTGCTGAATTTATTAAACGAAAGTACAGGATCTACAGTTAAATTTTAATTTTAAATATATTTTACTATCAATAAGTTCCAAAGATTTCATCAGATTAATGCCATACTCTACAAAATAAGTTTAATATAAGCATGTACCTTAAAATATTTGAGACATACTTTTAATGAAAAAAGTATGTGTTGTTTATCTAAAATTCAAGTTTAACTGAGTGTCCTGATTTTAATTGACAATAATAAAATAAACAATAAAACCATAGCACAATCTAGCACAAATTATATGGTGGTGATTGATGTAGCTGAAGGGATTGATGTCAGGCAAGGGACTAAAGTTAAGGTCAGGTAATAAGTGCCTCAAAAGCCATATTGTTGTTCTCATTCAAAATTATTTCTTTTATGTGTTCTAATTTAACCTCAAAAATATGATTTTTACAAATAATCAGATATGAAAAGGAAATGAATATTTAATGGTATTAAAATAGATGATAAAGAATATAGTTGAATTTAAACCAAGTTCTTACAACAAATTCTTTCCTTTCCATTAGAATTAATATAGCACATTTATTACTAGATAGAACAAACATTCACAGGAATTCCATAGCATTTTGATACCATTAAGTCCTGCATCTGCGAATCAGACCAGTGTTTGCAACGAAGTGTAATATATGATAATGGTGCATATGAAGTAAGTAGGAAACATCTTCCTTTAATAATTAGTTATTAGCAGACCATAAATTTATCACACATGTATTGTAAAAACATAAAAATATATATTTTTAAAAGAGCATATCCATATGTCCAAAGAAAACCACAATTAATGGTAGTATTTCTTCATATTTCAGAACATATTGCGTAAACTACCTTAATCCAATCAACTTATTTTAAGACTCTAAATATTTTTTATTATTCTCTATTTTATATTATTTCATATATATCGTACATATCTAACATAATTTAAAATAAGTTTAAGGTATTTTAAGTAATTTTTCAACTTCTAAAAATATAATGTTTGTTTATTATATTCTTCCATTTTGCATCTATAATAGTTGTCCCCAAATAGCATGTTTTAGCACAACATTTATAAGAGCATTTTGAGGATACAAAATCTGCTTTTTCTACTGTATGAACATAATTATTTTCACTCAAGATATTGAATTTTAATCAATTATGTCATACTAGGCTTTATTTTAATATGGAAATATGGAATAACATAGAAGAGAAATTTATATACTCTTTGTTTATTTTCATGGCATCTTACTGAAAAATACAGACTGTATGTAATTAAATATAGTCTTCAAAACAATAGATTTTGTAATCTCTCTCTGTCTGTTAATCTACTGTATTCAAACATATAATTCCTCTACAGAATCACATAAGCATACTGGAGCCTTTGGATGCAAACAGCCTCTTGATTTCATGACTGGTGCTGTACAATTTAGCCATTTCAGAAATAACTCTCTAACCCTTTTATTTCTAACAGCATTCCACTGACTTCCTTTTCTTCTGTTGTAGCAGGATTGGCAATGCATCCCTTATTTGAAACTAATAGCTCAAACTTTCCATCATATCAGGAAAATTAGTAGATGCCCTTTGAATGTTTGGGCTTATGCATCCATCACAGTAGGCAATTAATTTAGTGGCATTGTTAGCACACTCAATTTTTGGTCTTTCTGTAGAGACTGCCAGACAAAGAGTCTAATTAATGCCAGTCAAGATGGTGATTTTGTCGTGTGAACATTTTGAGGACTAAAAATTACTTATTTATACTACATGGATTTCAAAAGTATCTAGCAAATGACAATTTAAATTGAATATCTAATTGACCTGGACTTGGCCTGTGTGCCCAAGACTTGAAAATTTTCACAATTTCTTCGCACATTAGACAAATTCACCTTTCAAATTTCAATATTTATTTATCATGCTATATACTTCCAGGTTATACTAATGCTATTTTGAAGATATTTTCTTTGCAAATTTATGTCTTCCTTTTTGTAAATAGTGGTAGAATGTTGAGATTCTGTCTCTATATTAGAATTAACGTAACTAACAGAGGTCACTTGAAGTTTTGATGCTTCATCCTGTGGAATTGAATAGAGAACATTGTCCCTCAACTTAAATGATTCTATATACCTGAAAGTGCTGATCTTTTATTTCTTAGCACCTTATAATGTTCTTTTTTTTTTAATTATCTATTCATAATAGTTTGTATGTATCCAATATTATGTGATTTTGCTTTTAATTTTATATGAGGAAAGTGAATTCATGAAGTAAGTCAATTTGTACCACATTAAACATAGCCCTCGGGTAAAGGTGTGTGGTATGAATGTACATACTAATTGCTAGGTATAATTTTGGAGAACTTTTCATCCAAGATCACTTTCTTAGACAGAATGACTAAATTCTGAACTGAAACCAAGAATCATACCATATTGACATGTTCAGAAAAAAAAAAAAGAGCTCATATTGCCTTGAAAAAGAGCATCAAGAAATTTTTCAAAATTCATTAATAAAGTTTCATTAGGAATGGTGTCATACCCAGGAAAAAATAGAAAATAATTGAAAATCTGATGCTTTTGAGAGAGGAAATACATACTCACAAAGAGAGAGTTTACTGATATTTACAAATTCTTAGAGATTTAGAGGAACAGGTGTTGGCCCAGGATGAAGGAAAACAATGATAATCCCAATTTTTTCACCAATGAGCAAGAAACTTATAATAGGCAGGATAATAGTCTCCTTAAGATGTCCACATCTTAATCCCTGAAGAATGACTCAGCCAGCTATTGCTACTTTAAAGATAGAAGGGGGCCATGAGCCAAGGAATGTGTTAGACAAGGAACTTGATTTTAGCCCAGTCATACCTGTGTTGAACTTTTGACCTGCAGAACTGTAAAATAATAAATTTGCATTTTTAATGCCATGAAATTTGACATAATTTGTTAGAGCAGCAATAAGAAATAGATTCAGGACTTTGGCAAAAAAACTGTCTATTTGACACAACTTTCTCCTTTTGCAAAATGAGTGGTGTGTTGGTTAAGTTTATGTGTTAACTTGGCTAGATCATAGAGTCAACATATTTGCTCCAGTAAATATTAGCCTGATTGCTATTGTGAGGGTATTTCATGGATGTAAATCATTAGTCACTTGATTGTATCTATAGCTGATTACATATACAACCAACAAAGAGATTGCCTTCAGCAATGAGCAAAGTTTCATCCAATCAGCTGAAAGCCTTAAAGGAAGGCTTTAAGGCTTCCTTAAAATCTTCTTTAAAATCTGACTGCATGATTTCAGCAGTCAGAAAGAAAATTTTCTTTTCTACTTCAGCTTGCTTCTGTGGAATTCATCAAAACCTTCATCAGAGTTCCCGAACTGCAGACTACCTTATGGAATGTGTGCTTGTCAATCCCCAAGGTCATGTGAACCAAGCAATAAATACAACATCTAGACAGATCATCAATAAACTGAAACTTTAATAATATGATAAAAGAACTAGACTGAACAGACATATATAGAACATTACACCACAAAACAGCAGGATATGCATTCTTCTTGAGTGCACATGGATCATTCTCCAGGATAGCCCACATGTCACATTGTAGAACAAATCTCAATTAAGATTGAAATTATACAAAGCACTTTCTCTGACAACAATGAAATGAAGCTGGAAATCCATAATGGTGGAAGAGTTGGAAAAATAACAAGTATATGGAAGATGCTTTTTTAAAAATCAATTTTATTGATAAATATTAATAAAGCATACAATTCATCCAAGGCATACAATCAATGGTATTCACTATAATCACATAGTTGTGCATTCATCACTTCAATCATTATTAAAGCATTTTCATTATTTCACTAATAATAACAGTAAACAAAAAAGCAGACAAACAAACAAACAAGAAAATTCTTCAACTTTCAATCTCTCTATGCTTCTCCCACTGTACATAGCTGCTGTTTGCGGCTATTCTATCCAAAGTATATAATCAATTGGTTTTAGTATAATCACAATGTTGTACATTCATCATCTTAAAAATTTTAGAGTGATTTCATTCTTCAAAAAGAAAGACTCTAAACCCTTTACCATTCCTTCCTCTGACCTACATAACCACTAATCTCTTTTCATCTTTTTGAATTGATTTATATTTACATTTTATATAAATGGAATCATGCAATATGTAGTATTGTGTATATGATCTCCTTCACTTAGTATAATGTTTTTTTTTCTCTCTGATATTAACATTGTGTAGTATTAGCTTACATTTGTTCAGCTTCAAGGAAAAGTGTTCTTATATATGCTATTCTACCCATATTCATATTTCACATAATATATTTATATTTTACATAATATATTTAGTTCATAATAGTTCAATCATACAGTATTTTTCCTTTTTTGTCTGGCTTACTTCAGTCAACATAATGTCCTCCAGGTTCATTCATGTTGTCATATATTTCACAACTTCATTTCTTCTTACCGTTGAATAATATTTCATTGTGTATATACTCCATGATTTGTTTATACATCAGATGATGGACACCTGGCTTGTTTCCAGCCTTTGGCTATCATGAATAACACTGTTATGAACATCAGTGTGCAAATATCTATTTGTGTCACAATGCACTCCGTTCTTCTGTGTATATACCTAGCAATGGTATTTTAGGATCCCATGGGAAGTCTATATTCCACTTCGTTAGGAACGGCCAAACATTTCTCCATTGTGGCTGTACCATTCTACATTCCCATCAACAGTGAATACCTATTCCTATCTCTCCACATTCTCTCCAACATTTACAGTTTTCTGACTTTTTAATAGCGGCCAGTCTAAAAGGTGTGAAATGATATATCATTGAAGTTTTGATTTGCATTTCTCTAATTGCTAGTAATGGACATTTTTTCTTGTGTTTCTTTGCCATTTTTATTTCTTCTTTTGACAGTTGTCTTTTCAAGTGTTTTGCCTATTTTTTAATCAGATAGTTTGTCTTTTTATTGTTAAGTTGTATGATCTACTTATATATCATGGATATTAAACTCTTATCAGATATGTGATTGCCAAATATTTTTTCCCATTGAGTCAGCTGCCTTTCCACCCTTTAGACAAAGTCCTTTGAAGTGCAAAAGTGTTGAATTTTGAGGAAGTCTCATTTATCTATTTTTTTCTTTTGAAGCTTAAGGTTTAAGAAACTACTGCCTACTGCCAGATCTTGACGATGTTCTCCCATATTTTCTTCTAGTTTTATGATTGTTGTTTTTATATTTAAGTCCCTGATCTATTTTGAGTTAATTTTTGTATAAGGTGTGAGATAGGGGTCCTTTTTCTTTCTTTTGGATATGGCTATCCAGTTCTCTGAGCACCATTTGTTAACTAGACTGTTCTGTCCCAGCTGGGTGGGCTTAATAACTTTGTCAAAAATCGCTTGACTGTAGATGTGAGGGTCAATATCTGAGTTTTCTATTCAGTTCCATTGGTCAATCTGTCTGTCCTTATGCCAGTATCATGCTGCTTTTACCACTATAGCTAAGTAATATGCTTTCAAGTCAGGAAGTGAGAGTCCTCCAACTTCGTTCTTCTATTTTTAAGACATTTTTTGCTATTTGGGGTCCCTTACCCTTCCAAATAAATTCGATTATTGGCTTTTCAATTTCTGCAAAAAAGGCTGTTGGGGTTTTTATTGGGATTGCATTGATCTGTAAATCAGTTTTGGTAGAATTGACATCTTAACGATATTTAGTCTTCCAATCCAGGAACAATGGAATGTCCTTCCATTTTTTAAGTGTTCCTCAGTTTCTTTTAGCAATGTTTTGTAGAGTTTTGAATATAGGTCATTTATGTCTTTGGTTAATGTTATTCCTAAATATTTGACTGTTTTAGTCACTATTATAAATGTAATTTTTTTCTGATTTCCTCCTCAGGTTGCACATCAGTAGTCTATAGAAACGCTATTGATTGTTTCATATTAACTTTGTATCCCTTCATTTTGCTGAACTCGTTTACTAATTCTAGTAGCTTTGTTGTGTATTTTTTAGGATTTTCTAGATATAGGATCATGTCATCAGCAAATAGTGAACATTTTACTTCTTCCTGTCTTATTTGGGTGTCTTTTACTTCTTCGTCTAGTCTAATTGCTCTAGTTAGAGGTTCTAGCACAATATTGAATAATAATGGTGACAGTGGTCACCCTTGTCTTCTTCCTGATCTCAGCTGGAATGCTTTCAGTCTTTCAACATTGAGTACAATGCTAGCAGTATTTTTTTAAAGATTTATTTTATTTATTTAGTCCCCACCTCCCTTTATTGTTTTGAGGTTGCTGTGCTCTTTGTGTCTGCTCATCTTCTCCTTAAGAGGCACCAGGAATTCAACCCGGGACCTCCCATGTGGTAGGCAGAAGCCCAACCACTTGAGCCACATACATTTTCCTGTAAGTTTTTCATATACGCACTTTACCATATTGAGAAAGTTTCCTCCTATTTCTATCTTTTGGAGCGTTTTTATCAAGAAAGGGTGCTGTATTTTGTCAAATGCCTTTTCTGCATCAATTGAGGCATCATATGATTTTTCTTCTTCAATTTATCAATGTGGTTTATTATGCTAATTCATTTTCTTGTGTTGAACCACCCTTGCCTACCTGGGATAAAACACACTTGATCGTGGCTTATAATTCTTTTAATGTGGTTTTGCATTGTGCTTGCAAGTATGCTGTTGAGGATTTTTGCATCAATTTTCATTAGAGATATTGGTCAGTAATTTTCTTTTTTGTGTAGTATCTTTATCTGGTTTTGGTATTAATATGATGTTTGCTTCATAGAATGAGTTCAGTAACATTTTTTCCTGTTCAATTTTTTGGAAGAGCTTGAGCAAGATTGGTATTGTTTCTTTGAATGTTTGGTAGAATTCAACTGTGAAACCATCTGGTCCCGGGCTTTTCATCTTTGGGAGGTTTTTGATGACTTGTGATTGGTTTGGAGAGGTGTTCTATTTCTTCTAAAGTCACTATATGTGGTTGATGTGTTTTCAGGAATTTGTCCATCTCATTTACATTTTCTAGATATTTGGCATGCAGCTGTTCATAGTACCCTCTTATGATCTTACATATTTCTGTGGGGTCAGCGGTAATGTTCCACCTCTTATTTCTGATTTTATTTATTTTTGTCTCCTATCCTTTTTCTTTGTCAGTCTAGCAAAGGGTGTGTTGATTTTGTTGATCTTCTCAAAGGACCAACTTTTAGTTATGTTGATTCTCTCTATTGTTTTTTGTTCTTGATTTCATTGGTTTCTGCTCTGATCTTTACTATTTCTTTCCTTTGGTTTGGTTTAGGATAGTTTGCTGATATTTTTCTAGTTCTTCCAGGTATGCAGTTAGATCTTCAATTTTAGCTCTTTTTTTCTTTTTCAGTGTAAGCATTGAGAGCTATAAATTTCCCTATCAGCACTGCTTTTGCAGTATCCCATAGGTTTTGATATGTGGTGTTCTAATTTTCACTTGTTTCCAGATATTTGCTGAATTCTCTTGCAATTTCTTCTTTGACCCACTGGTTGTTTAAGAATGTGTTGTTTAATTTTCATATATTTATGAATTTTCCCTTTTTCTGTCAATTATTGATTTCCAGTTTCATTCGTTATGATCAGAGAAAGTGTTTTGCATATTTTCAAACTTTTCAAATTTATTGAGACTTCTCTTTTTCACCCAACTTAAGGTCTACCTTGGAGAAGGATCCATGGGCACTTGAAAAGAATGTATATCCTGCTGTTTTGGGGTGCAATGTTCTATAGATGTCTGTTAGGTCTAGTTCATTTATCATATTATTCAAGTTTCTCTGTTTCTTTATTTATCCTCTCTCCAGATGTTCTACCCAATACTGAAAGTGGTGTATTGAAGTCCCCAGCTATATTATTGCAGAGACATCTATTTCTCCTTTCAGCTTTGCTAGTGTGTTCCTCATAGTATCTTGGGGCACTGAGGTTAGGTGAAGAAATATTTAGAATAGTTACTTCTTCTTGTTGGATTTCCCCTTCTATTAATGTATAATGACCTCCTTCATCCCTTATAACTGTCTTGCATTTAAAATCTCTTTTGTCTGATATTAGTACTGCTACTCCAGCTCTTTTTTGGTTGCCATTTGCATGGAATACCTTTTTCCAACCTTCTCTTTTAAACTGGTTGTGTCCTTACAACTGAGGAGTGTCTTTTATAGGCAACATATAGATGGGTCATATTTTAAAATTCATTCTATCAGTCTGTGTCTTTTGATTGGGGAGTTCAAGTCATTAACATTCAATGTTATGACTGTAAATTCATTACTTACTTCACCCATTTTGACCTTTGGCTTTCAGTTGTTGTATTATACAACAGTGTATTAGTCAGCCAAAGGGGTGCTAATGTGAAATACCAAAAATGGGTTGGTCTTTATAAAGGGTATTTATTTATTTGGGTTAGAAGTCCACAGATACCAGGCCATAAAGTGTTAAGTTTCTTCTCTCACCAAAGTCCATTGCCATGTGTTGGAGCAAGACAGCTGCCGATGTTTGCCAGGGTTCAGGCTTCTTGGGTTCCTCTCTTTCCGGGGGCTGAGTTTCTCTCCCGGCTTAGCTCCTCTGGTTCCTCCACAAGGTCAGCTATAGACTATCAGGTGAATGGCTCGCTTCTCTTCTCCTGGGGCCTTCTCTCCAACATCAAAACTCCAACATCAAAACTGCTTTGCAAAAACCTGCTCCCTCTGTCCCTTGCCTTTCCTTTTATATTCAATTCCCCCACCCACCAAGGGGTGGGGCTCAATGCCCTACTGACATGGCCCAGTCAACACCCTAATCATAACTTAATCATGCCCAGATTAATAGATCAGTTTACAAGCATGATCCAATTATATTTTTGGAATTTATAATTGCATCAAATAGCCAAACAGCTACACATAGTCTATTTTTTTTTTTTAACCCTTTCTAATAGTCTTCATTTTTACTCTCTCCTCCAAGTCTCTCACCTTTGCTTTTTCCTTTCAGGATGCTGCATTCCCTTTAGTGTCTCTTGTAATTCTGATCTTTTGGTAACATATTCTATCAGTTTTTGTTTGTCTGTGAAAACTTTACACTCCCCTTCATTTTTGAAGGACACCTTTGCTGGATACTGAATTCTTGCTGGCAGTTTTTCTCTTTTAATACTTTAAATACATCATACCACTTTCTTCTCTCCTCCATGGTTTCTGATGAAATGTTAGCACCTAATATTATCACATTTCCCTTGCATATGATGTTTTTCTTTTCTTTTGCTGCTTTCAAAATCTTCTCTTATCTCTGATAGTTGTCATTCTGAATAGTAGATATCTCAGGGTAGGTCTAGTCATGTTTATTCTGCTTGGGGTGATTTGTTCTTCTTGGACGTTGACATTTTTTTCTCCTTCTGGAATGCCGATAATGTATATGTTTTTGCGTTTCATGTTGTCATTCAATTCTCTGAGACCCTGTTCCATTTTTTCCATCTCTTCTCTTTCTGTTCTCCTATCTTGTCCAGTTCAGGTGTTCTGTCTTCAAAATTACTTATTCCATCCTCAAACCATTCAAATCTGCTCTTACATGCCTCTAATGTATTTTTAATCTCATCCATCATGCCTTTCATTCGTATATGATCTATTACTTTTCTTTGAAGGCTGTCAAATTGTTCTTTATGCTCACTCAGTGTCTTCTTAATATCCTTTAACTCATTATTCATATTTTCTTTAAATTCTTTAAATTGATTTTGGAGAGTTGTGTGATTATCATTGACTAATTGATTAAATCCTGAATCTTTTCAGGATATTTCGTTTGTTCCTTTGGCTATGCCAACTCTTTCTATTTTATAGTATGGCTTGTAATTTTTTTGCTGATATCTAGGCATCTGATATGTTTGTGAATTTACTCTAATGAACAATTACTCTCTCTTGCTTATTGTTATTATTATTTTTTCACAGCTCTTTGATATTTGGTTCAACTTATCCTAAGTCTTTAAGATTGACCAGCTTAAGTTACCAAAAACCATGCCAGGGACTCACTAACAGGGTGCATACTTTCTCCCAAAGGTTGGATAAAAAGACTTTTAAAAGCAATTTCTGTCCATATAATTTCCAGACTGGCCAGCAGATAGCACTTGTTTGCACATATTTCCACAGAGGTATATCTCTCTTGATATTCCTTTGATTTTGTCTGGCCAGAGCCGAGATTCAAACTGGGCTCCACTGGCCAAATTCACTGAAGAAAAGCCCCCTGACATCCCCTCCTGTTTCCTTTGTAACAGCTGGCAGAGAGGAAGATGTCTCCTACCCTCTCAGTCACCTTCAATATGACACAGTTTTACCACCACTGAATATCTTGTGGGTGCGGAATATTGCCATGTTCCCCAAATTCCCCAACAATATGCTTTTAAACAATGAGTGAGTCAAGGAGGAAATTTTAAGAGAAATTAATAAATGAGGACACAACATACAAAACTTATGAGATGCAGTGAAGGCAGTGCTGAGAGGGAAATTTTCTTTTCCTATTTTAAAAACAATTCCTACACAAACATACATAAACAATAAGTATATAGTAAAAGTTTCTAACTTATAAAACAAACATGTATAACATCATACGGGGCTCCCCTACATCATCCCACCACAAATACCTTGCATTATTGTGAAACATTTTTGTAATTATGAAAGAACATCATCAAAGTATTATTACTAACTGTAGTCCATATCTTACATTCGGTATATTCTCCCCCCATCCCAGGCTATTGTTCTTTTTGTTTATAAACCATATAATTAATCTAAAATGCACAATCAATGGCATTTAGTAAAATCACCAAGTTGCACATTCATCACTTTAATCAATATTAGTAATTTTCATTACTCCAGAAAAAAGAAAAACAACAAAAATCACACTACTATACTCATATGTTAGTGCTACTGAAACAGGCTAGTTAGGAAATTAATAGACAGGTCTGGAACCTGGCAGGAAAACTGATGCCATTAAACATATGTCTTTTGGTACCCCCAAAGTGGCTGCTGGAAGAACCTGCAAGATTCCCCCATTCAGAACAAGATTTCCTCCAGAAGCCAAAAGAAGCCCCGGATATTCTCCAAGGGCCTTATCATTGGGCCTTCCTGGGGAATTGATGGGTGAGAAAAACCATCAAAACGGCAAACAGCTGAGACTCCTCCCCTGTCATTAGCAAAGGGGGGAATAATTAATGGTTCAAAAAGCAAGCACAAAAGCCAAACCAGCCCTCTCTCTTGCCTTTTGACCCCTGTTCTTGCCTTCTGCCCCCTATTCTGACCTTCTTCACCCCCACCTGGATTAATACACATGTAAACCTGGGCATTTATAATCTAAAATGGGGAATTGTCGTCTGTAAATGGGCCTTCTTTATCACTCTTCAGCCCCTTCCTCTCTACCTGGTACCCGTGATCTGTTATTTTCTCCCATTTCTCTTCTCACCATTCCTTAATAAATTACTGGCTTAACTAACTGGGCTTGCTCTTGAAATTCGTTTCTTGGAGCTTAGCCAGAAACCTAGAGAAAATCCGGCAACACTACTAATTACAAATCCTATGATGTGCTTTCGTCATTGCTATTCATTTAAAAACATTTACAAAAAACTTTTTACCAATTCTGCACAGATTAAACCTCAATTTCCATTCTTTAACCAAATTTTATTCTCTGGTGACTTATATTCTAGCTATTAACTCCATGAGTTTGCTCATTATATTTCGTTCATAATAGCAAAATCATACAACACTTGTTCTTTTGTACCTGGCTTGCTTCACTCAACATAATGTCCTCCAGGTTCATCCATGTTATCATGTACATCATGACTTCATTTCTTCTTACAGCTGAATAATATTCCATCATGTGTATATACCACAGCTTGTTTATCCATTCATCAGTTGATGGACACTTGGTTTGTTTCCATCTTTTGGCAATTGTGTATAATGTTGCTATGAGCATCAGTGTGCAGATGTCTGTTTCTGTCACTGCTCTTAGGTCATCTGGGTATATACCTAGTAGCAGTAAAGCCAGGTCACATGATAGATCTATATCTAACTTCCTTAGGAACTGCCAGACAGATTTCCACAATGGCTGCCCTATGCCCCATTCCCAAAGAGTGAATAAGCATTCCTATCTCTCCCCATGCTCTCCAAAAATTGTAGTTTTCTGTTTTGTTAATAGTGGCCATTTTAGTATGTGTGAAATTATATTTCACTGTAGCTGTGATTTTCATTTCCCTAATAGCCAGGGAGGTTGATTTTTTTTTTTTTTTTTTTTTGCCATTTGTATTACTTCTTTAGAAAAATGTCCATTCAGGTCTTTTGCCCATTTTTTAATTGTGTCACACATATTGAGCTGTGGAGTCTCTTTACATATCATGGATATTAGACCCTTGTCAGATGTATGTTTTCCAGATATTTCTCCCATTGAGTAGACTACATTTCTACCCTCTTTACAAAGTTCTTTGAGGTGGAGAGTAATTTTGAGGAGGTCCCATTTATCAATTTTTTCTTTTGTTGCTTGTGCTTTGGGTCTAAGTTTTAAGAGACCCCCACCTACTACAAGTTCTTGTGGATATTTCCCAACATTATCTCCAAGGAGTTTTATGGTTCTGGCTATTGTGATTAGGTGTTTGATCCATTTTGAGTTGATTCTTGTATAGGGAATGATATTAAGAATGATCATCTTTAATTCTTTTGGTTATGGATATTCAGTTCTCCCAGAACCATTTGTTGAAGAGACTGTTCTGTCCTAGAAAAGTGGACTTGATAGGCTTATCAAAAATCAGTTTATAATAGAGATGAGGGCCAATTTATGAACTATAAATGCAATTGCATTGATCAATGTACCTAAATTTATGCCAATACCATGCCGTTTTGACCACTGTAGTTTTACAATACACTTCAAGTTCAGGAAGCATGAGTTGTCTGACTTTGCTCTTCTTTTTAGGATGTTTTTGGCTATTCATAACCCCTTTCCTTCTAAATAAATTTGGTAATAGACTTCTATTTCTGTAAAGTAGGCTGTTGGAATTTTGATTGGTATTGCATTGAATCTATGAATCAATTCAGGTAGAATTGACAAAGTCTTGATGTTTAGTTTTCCAAGACATGAATGTGATTGCCCTTCCATTTGTTTAGGTCTTCTTTGATTTCTTTTAGCAATGTTTTGTAGTTTTCTGAATACAGATTCTTTATATCCCTTGTTAAATTATTTCCTAGATATTTGAGTCTTTTTCTCTCTACTATTGTAAATGAACTTTTTTTTCTTAATTTCATCCTCAGCATGCTCATAATTAGCGTACAGAAATGCATGTTGATCTTGTATCCTGCCACTTTGCTGAACTCATTTATTAGTTTCAATAGCTTTGCTGTAGATATTTCAGGATTTTCTAAAAATTGCATCATGTCTTCTGTTAATAGTTACAGTTTTACTTCCTTTTTTCTAAGTTGGATGACTTTTATTATGTTTTCTTGCTTAACTGTTCTAGCTAGAACTTCTAGCATGATTTTGATAAACAGTGTGACAGTGGGCATACTTGTCTTTTTCCTAATTTTAAAGGGAAATCTTTCAACCTTTCCCCATTGAGTATGATGTTGGCTGTGGGATTTTAATATATGCCATTTATTATGTTGAAAAAATTACCTTCTATACTTATCTTTTGAAGTGTTTTTATCAAAAAGGGTGCTGGATTTTGTCAAATGCCTTTTCTGCATCAGTTGAGATCATCATGTTGTTTTTTTCCTATCAATTTTTTACTATGGTGGATTATGTTAATTGATTTTCTTATATTGAACCACCCTTGCATACCAGGAATAAAACACACTTGATGGTGATGTATAATTCGTTTTATATGCTGTTGGATTCAATTTGCAAGTATTTTGTTGAGGATGTTTGCATCTAAGTTCATTAGAAAGACTGGTCTGTAATATTCTTTACTTGCAGTATCTTTATCTGACTTTGGTATTAAGGTGATGCTGCCTTCATACAATATGATGAATAATTTTCCCTTCTTTTCAAATTTTTGGAAGAGTTTAAATAGGATTTTTATTAATTCTTCTCACAATGTTTGGTAGAGTTCACCTGTGTAGCCATTTGGTCTTGGACTTTTCTTTATTGGAAGGCTTCTGATGACTTATTCAATCTCTTTGCCTGTGATTGGTTTGTTGAATTCCTGTATTTCTTGTAGAATCAATGTAGGTTGTTTGTGCATTTCTAGGAATTTGTCCATTTCATCTAGGTTGTGTCATTTGTTGGCATGCATTTTTTTTTTATAATATCCTTTTATGATTCTTTTTATTTCTGTGGGGTCAGTCATAATGAACTCCTTTCATTCCTGATTTTATATATTTGCATCTTCTCTTTTTATTTTTTGTTTGTTAGTCTTCCTAAGCGTTTATCAATTTTATTGATGTTCTCAAAGAAACAGCTTTTGATTTTGTTGATTTTCTCAATTATTTTTTTGTTCTCAAATTCATTTATTTCTGCTCTAATCCTTGTTATTTCTTTCTTTCTGCTTGTTTTGGGATTGGTTTGCTGTTCTTTTGCTAGTTTCTTCAGTTGTTCAATTAGATCTTTGATTAAAGCTCTTTCTTCTTTTCTTAATAGGCATTTAAGCTATAAATTTCCTTATCAGCACTATCTACACTGTATCCCATAAGTTGTGTTCTTGTTTTCAATCATCTTGTCATATCTACTAGTTTCTCTTGCAGTTTCTTCTTTGACCCACTGATTGTTTGGGAGTATGTTGTTTAGCCTCCATTTATTTGCACATTTCCCCCTTTCCTACCTATTATCGATTTCCAGCTTATTCCATTATGATCAGAGAAGGTTATTTGAATAATTTCAATCTTTTTAAATTTATTGTGTGTTGTGTTGGGCTCAACATGTGGTCTATCTGGAGAAAAATTCATGAACACTTGAGAAGAATGTATAACCTTCTGATTTGCAGTGAAATGTTCTGTATATGTCTATCAGTTCCAGCTCATTTATCATATTGTTCAAGTTCTCTATTTCCCTGTTGATCTTCTGTCTAGTTGTTCTATTTATTGATGTAAGTGGTGTGTTGCGGTCTCCAACTATTACTGTAGAGAAATGTATTTGTCCTTTTTGTTTTGCCAGAGTTTGCCTAATGTATTTTGGGGCACCCTGGTTAGATGCATAGCTATTTAGGACTATTACTCGTTCCTGGTAGATTGTCCTTTTTATTAATAAATACTGGACTTGTGCATCTCTTATCACTTTTTTCATTTAAAGTTTGTTTTGTCTGACACCAGAATAGCTACCCATGCTTTCTCTTAGTTACAATTTGTATGAAATATCTTTTTACAACCTTTCACTTTCAGTCTTTCACATCCTTGGGTCTAAGGGGAGTCTCATGCAGACAGCATATGGTTAGCTTATGTTTTCTTATCCATTCTGTCAGCCTATGTTTTTGGATTGATTGGGAATTTTAAACCGTTAACATTCAATGTTACTACTGGACCTTCTTCAGCCATTTTATCCTTTGGCTTCCATATGTCATATCTTATTTTTGTCTATCTTTTTACCTTTTTTGTTACCCTTTCTGAAAGTCTTCCATTCTACACACTTCTCCAAGCCTCTCTCTCTCTCTTATCTTCTCATTTCTGGCTGCAGAGTTCCCTTTAGTTTTTCCTGCAGGGCTGGTTTTCTGTTTACAAACTCTTTTAGTTTCTGTTTATCTGTGAATATTTTAAACTCACCATCATATTTGAAGGACAATTTTGCTGTGTGAAGAATTCTTTGCTGGTCATTTTTCTCTTTCAGTACCTAACCAAATCATACAACTGCTTTCTCACCTCTATGGTTTCTGAAGAGCAATTCATGCTAGGTCTTATTGGATGTCCTTTGTATGTTGTTTCACTTTTCTCTTGTTGCATTCAGAATTTTCTCTTTATCCTTGGCATGTGTCACTCTGAATATTATATGTCTTGGAGTAGGGTTATTTGGATTTATTCTAGTTGGAGTAAGCTGTGCTTCTTGGATACATATATTCATGTCTTTCATGAGAGTTGGGAAAATTTCAGCCATTATTTCCTCAAATACTCTTTCTTCCCCTTTTCCATTCTCATCTCTTCCTGTAATTCTCATAACATGGATGTTGGTTTGCTTTGTATCATTCATCTCCCTGAGTCCCTGATTAATTTTTCCATTCTTTTCTCTCTCTGTTCTTCTCTTTTCAATTTCAGTTGTTCTTTCTTCTATATTGATGATTACTTCTTCCATGATTTCATATTAGCTGTTGTGTATCTGTATTTTATTTTTAGTCTCTCTTATTGTGTCTTTCAATCCCATAGGCTCTATTTTTCTATCCAAAATTTCAAATTTTTCTTTATGCTCACTCAGTGTCTTCTTAATGTCTTTTATTTCTTTAACCATGTTGTTCTTCAACTCCATGATTTGATTTAGGAGATTGTTATGAACCTCATTGATTAGATGTTTCAAGTCCTGTCACTCATTTGGAGCTTTGATTTGTTTCTTTGCCTGAGTCATATCTTCCTTTTTCTTTGGATGGCTTGCAATTTTTTGATCATATCTAGGCATCTGATCCTGATGCTGAGTTTATTCTGATGTTCAGTTTCTCTCTCTTGCCTAGGGATTTACTGTTAAATAGTGTCTGCTATCACTGTTCTTTGACTCTTGGTTCAAATTGTTCTAGATATTTAGGATTGCCCCTGTTTAACTGCTCAAGCCAAGGCTAAGGACCAAGTAACAAGGAGCAGGCCAGTTTCCAAGGGCCTTCGAGAGGATGGCAGTAAAGGCACCTGCTTGCTTGCTTATTTATTTATTTATTTATTTATTTATTATTTTTCCCTTTTCATTCACATTTCTGGTCCGGCCATCAGACGGTGATCTCAGCCCAGACCACAGGTGCTAGGGGAAAATGCAATCAGTGTAACTCTTAGGGCAGGAGGAAAATATAGAAGCAATGTCTTCAGGGCTGGCCAAGCTTCACAAACAAACTTTCTCAGAAGCTGTTCTCTTCCCTACATCTGCCTCCTCAGAAACCAGCCCAGGGCAGTAGGGATAGTGTTTGAGAAGGCAAATTATCTTTAGCTCCCTGCTGGCTCTCAGTGCAAACAATGTCATGGTCCTACCTGACCTGGAATTTTGTGACTCATCCAATGCAGTAGACCAAGTTCACTGGCCAAAATCTAAATCTTGTGTAGGCTGTGTCCCTCCTTCTCTTTTTCAGGGGGGAAGTGGACCAATTCAACCCCCTCAGTCTACAGCCCCTTCAGTCCACAACTGTTGCAGTCTGTAGACTACTATTTGTTCGATAGGTGGGGGTATGGGCACCCACTACTTCTTTTGTAGCTCTACTCATAGGATTTTTCAGCTACCTGAGATTCCTTTCCTATTCCCCTCTCTCTTCCGGGTGGTGTCTTACCTCTTCCTGATGTCCTGAGCCCAAAGCAGTCCTCCAGACAGTCTCTATGTTTCCTTTAGCTACTTTTTTTCTGGGAAAGAAATGATCCCTTTGCTGCTCTAATAATCCATCTTCCCTGAAGTCCTGAGAGGGAAATTTATAGGCATAAATGCATATATTAAAAGAAGAAAGAACTAAAATTAAAGACCTAACTGCATATATGGAGGAACTATTAAATGATAAGCAAATTAATGCCAAAGCAAGCAGAAGGAAGGAAATAACAAAAATTAGGGCAGAAGTAAATTAAATTGAGAATTAATAAAACCAAAAGCTGGTTTGTGGAGATTAATAAAATTGACAATCCCTTGGCTAGACTACCAAAGAAAAAAAGAGAAAAGATGCAAATAAATAAAATCATAATGAAAGATGGGACATCAACACTAACTCACAGAATAAAAAGGATCTTAAGAGGATACTGTGAAAATCCATATGTCTGAAACTTGGCCAACTTATATAAAAAGATAAATTTCTAGAAACACATGAACAACCTACACTAATGAAAGAAGAAATAGAAGATCTCAACAGACCAATCACAATGAATGACAATGAATCTGTCATCAAAAACCACCCAAAAAAGAAAATCCCAGGACCAGATGGCTTCACAGGTGAATTCTACCAATTACTCCATAAAGAACTAATACCAGTCCTACTTAAACTCCTCCAAAAATTGAAGAGAATGGGACATTACCTAACTCATTCTATGAAGCCAACATCACCACAATAACAAAGTCAGATACAGATGCTACATGAAAATTACAGACCAATCTCTTTAATGAACTTACATGCAAAAATCCTCAACAAAATTTTTGCAAAGTGAATCCAACAAAGCATTAAACAAATTACACATCATTACCAAGTGGGTTTTATCACAGGTATGCAAGGATAGTTCAATGTTAGAAAATCAATTAGTGTAATACACCACATTAACGGATCAAAGGATAAAAAATACATAATCATCTCTATCAATGAATAAATGGCATTAAAAATATTCAGCATCCTTTCTTCATAAAAACACTTCAAAACATAGGAATAGAAGGAAACTTCCTCAACATGATAAAGAGCATACATTAAAAATCCACAGCTAACATCATACTCAATGGTGAAAGACAGAAAACTTTACATCTAAGATCCAGAACAAGACAAAGAGGCCAACTGTTATCACTTTTATTAAACATAGAAGTTAGAAGTTCTTCCTAGAGCACTTAAGCAAGAAAAAGGAATAAAAGACATCCAAACTGGAAAGGAAGAAGTAAAACTTTCACTATTTGCAGATTACATGGCCCTATATATAGAAAGCCCTGAAAAATCTACACCAAGAATACTAGAGCTAATAAATGAGTTCAGCAAAGCTGCAGGAAATAAGATCAACATGAAAAATTCAGTAATATTTCTAAATACTAGGAATGAGAAATCTGAATAAATTTAACTAAGAATGTAAATGACTTGTACAAAGAAAGCTGTGTAAAATACCTAAAATAAATCAAAGGAGACCAAAATAAATGGAAAGACAGTCCATGTTCATGAATTGGAAGAGTAAGTATCATTAAGATGTCGATTCTATGTTAATTGATTTACAGGTTAAATGCAATCCCAATAAAAATTCCAACAGCCTTTTTTTCAGAACTAGAAAATCCAAATATCAAATTTATTTGGTAGGTTAAGTTGCCCAGAATAGCTCAAAATATCTTAAAAAAGAGGAACGAAGTTGAAGAACTCACACTTCCTGACTTTAAAGCAGATTACAAAGCAACAGTGTTCAAAAGAGCACGGTATTGGCACCAGAATAGCCATATTGACCAATGCAACCAATTTGAGAGTTCAGAAATAGAATCACACATCTATGGCCAAATGATATTTGACAAGTCTGCCTTGTCCACTCAACTGGAACAGAATAGTCTCTTCAAAAAACGGTGCTTGGAGAATTGAAAATCCATATCCAAAAGAATGAGAGAAGACCCTAACTCATGCTATATAACATACTTACTGAAGGTGGATCAAAGGCCTAAATATAATATCCAGGACCATAAAACTCCTAGAAGATAATGTAAGGAAGCACCTACAAGATCTTGTGGTAGGCAATGTTTTCACTAACTTTGCACCCAAAGTGCAAGCAATAAAAGAAAAAAAAAAAAAGATAAATGAGAGCTTCTCAAATTAAAAAAAAAAAACAACCAAAAAACAAGAAACAAACTTTTGTGATTCAAAGAAGTTTGTCAGGAAAGTGAAAAGGCAGCTTATTAATGGGAGAAAATATTTGAAAACCACTTTTCTGATAAGGGTCTAATATCCAGCATATACAAATTGATCCCACAGCACAACAATAAAAACAAAAAACCAAATTAAAAAATGGGCAAAAAACTTGAACAGACATTTTTCAAAACACTAAATAGGAATGACTAAAAAACACATGAAAAGATGCTCAACATCATTAACAATTAGGGAAATGCAAATCCCTAACTACAATGAGATATCATTTCACACCTAGTAGGCTAGCTGCTATTAAAAAAAAAGAAAAGTACAAGTTTTGGAGAGGGTGTGGAGAAATAGGAACACTCATTCCCTCCTGGTAGGATTGTGCAATTTTGCAGCCACTGTGTGGGACATTTTGGTGATTCCTCAGGGAGCTAAGTATAGAAATGCTATATGACCTGGAAATTCCAGTACTAGGTTTATACTCAGAAAAAAAATGAAAACAGGTATGTAACCAGATATATGTATACCAATTTTCATAACGGCTTTATTCACAATTGCCAAAAAATGGAAGCAAGCACACATCAACAATTGAATGCATAAATTAAATTTGGTATATACATATGCTGGAGTTTCAGCTTTATGAAGGAATGAAGTCCTGGTGCATGTGACAACATGAATAAACTTGGAAGACATTATGTTAAGTGAAATAAGCAAAATAATATATGATTGTGCTTTTATGAACTAAGTATACTGAGGACTCATGGAGGTAGAGTCTGGAAGATAGTTTGCCAGGAGATAGAATGGGTGTAGAGAATGTGAGCCAATGCTTAATCTATACAGAATTTATAATTAGGTTGATTGAAATGGTTTAGAAATGGATGGAGGTGACGGTGGTGCAGTGATGTGAGTGAAATTCACGGCATTTAAATGTGTGTGTGAACATGGTTGAAAGGGTAAGTTTTAGGTGGTATATGTTGCTAGAAGGAAAGCAAGAGGATGAAATGGGGGAAAGTATAACACAGTGAATTCAATGTGGCTGAGAATCGTGGTTAACAGCACAAATATAAGAATGTTCTTTCAGGATCTAAAAAAGTTACATCCCTTGTACAGGGTGTTGATAGTGGCATATAAATGTGAAAAATGCACCTAAACTTTCTCAAATAAGATGGCAAAAACTCCAGAATATATACACCTTGCCTAATAAAAGAAAATGGGCAAATAAGCCAAATTCTCGTTCTTAATGCTTGCACTTATGAACCTTATTCCTGTAAAAATGAAATCAAGCCTAATTGTAATTAATGCTGAAGAATTACCTCATGAAAACCTCCTTGTTACACAAATGTGATCTCTTTCTAAGCCAATCTCTGTGAATAAGATCAATACCTTCCTCCCCATGTGGGATATGACTCCCAGAGATGAGTCTCCCTGGCACCAAGGGATTATTATCAAGCATTAATCAGTGATGGCTTTGAAAAAGACCTTGACCAAAAAGGGGAAATATGAAGTAAAATAGAGTTTTTATGGCTAAGAAATTTCTAAGTGAGTCAGGAGATCATTTCGGAGGTTATGCTATGCAGGTCTTAGGCAGTTTTCACAAACTGCCACAGTAAACAAAGCTTCAAACAAAAGTGCTCCTGAGCATTCTAGGGACCACAGGACACCAAAGCCAAGCCACATGGCCTCATGAGATCAACATGGTCTTGTTGGGCCCTGTCTTGGAATATATGAAAATCTATTTCCCCAATATAACATAATAATATTCATTTATAATTCCCTTAATCATGATTCTTCTACTCCTTTTATTTGAACCTGTAATTTTCAATGTACCTGTTAAGAATATTTCTAGGAGATTTAAATCTTCATATACTGGTTGTGGCCTGAAACCCAGGAGAGTTGTGGCCAACTTCTACTCTCCAGATCTTCAGTACTGTACTGGACAACTAACAAAATGGTGATGATGGACCAGTCCCATCCCCACAACAAGGAGTCTCTGCAGCTGAAAGCAATCAATACCTTTCCTCATCCCCATAATATTCATATCCTTTCTCAGCTTGAAGCAGTCAGAGCGGATATTGTTCCAAATCCCTCAAGACTGAGCAAAAATTAGGGAGGAATATAACCATGGACCAAAGCAGATTATTGTTATTGTAGTTATCAGCTTGTGTTAATGGAGTGACTTGTAACATTGATATAAAAAATGAAATTTACAAAAACTCAGAAAATAAGTGTTGGAGAGGATATGGATAAACAGGAACATTCATTCTTTGCTGGTGGCAATGTAAAATAGTGTCGCAACTGAGGAAGGCAGTTTGGCAGTTCTCAGAAAGATAAGTATAGAACTACCATATTGAAGAAGGCTTCATATAGGGATAGACAGATCTGGAACCTGGTGTGGACACTGATACCCCAAGATGGCTGCTGGAAGATCCTTGTGAGATTTGTTCCACCCAGAGATTCCCAAGAAAGTCTCCGATATTCTCCAGGGACTTATCATTGGCCCCACCTGGGGGATTGATGAGTGGGGTAATCAATCAAAACAGCAAACCCCTGGGACTCCTCCCATGCCATTAGCAAAGGGGTGGAATAATTAACAGTTTAAAAAGCAGATGCAAAGGTCAAATCTCTCCTTCTACTCCTGTTCCTGACTCCTCTTGCTCTCGGCCCTGCCGCTGTTCTGAGCCCTGCTCTCTCCATGTCCCCCCTGTGCAGATTAACACGCAAGTAAAACCTAGGCATTTATAATCTATAATGGGAAATTGTAGTCTATAAATCAGCTCTCTTTATCACTTTTCAGTCCCTTACCCTCTACTGGGAACCTGTGATCTGTTATTTTCTCCCTTTTCTCTTCTCTCCCTACCTTAATGAATTGCTGGCCTCACTCACCTGATGTGCTCTGAAATTCATTTCTGCAGCATAAGTCAAGAATCTAGATAAAATCCGGTAACAATATGACCTGGCATTCCCACTGCTAGGTATATACCCAAAAGAATTTAAAGCAGGGCTTAAACAGGTATTTGCATGCCAATGATCATAGTGGCATTATTTACAGTTGTCAAAAGTCTCCATCATGTGATGAATGGAAAAATAAAATGTGGCATGTATACACATTGGGGTATTATTCAGCTCTAAAAAGAATTGAAATTTCAATACATGAGACAACAAGGAGGAACCTTGAAGATATCACGTTGAGTGAAATAAACCAGATACAAATGGACAAATATTATATGAGTTTAATGATTTGAAACAATTAGTATCGGCAAAACATTAAAGTCAGAATACAGAATATAGTTTACCAGGGGACAGATGGGGATGGGGAATGGAAAGTTAAGACTTAACAGGCTCTGGTTTGGAATGATGGAGATGTTTTGGTAATGGATGATGGTGATGGTAGCATAATATTGTGAATGCAATTAGAAGCACTGAAATATAGATCTAAATATGGTTAAAAAGGTAAATGTTAGACTGTATATAAGGTAACACAATAAAATTTTAAAAAATTTCATAGAACTATGCTATACAGTGAACCCTAAGTTAAACCATGGACTTTAATTAATAGTACAATTATAAAAATGTGCTACCATCAACTGTAACAAATATTCCACACTAATGCAAGATGATGGTGGGGTGATGTATGGGAATCCTGTATTTTGTATTTTATTCATGATTGTTCTGTAAACCCATAACATCTCTAGTAAAGAAAAAAAGCTAAAAAATAAAATAAATTTATTTTATCTAAAATTTATTAATTTTTATGTTATAAGTTTTATACATGCCTTAAACAGTAATTAAATATGAAATGATACAATTTTTTCAACTCATATTTGAAATTCATGATATTGTTTTCATAAGTGTGCTTTCTCATATATTATCAGTTTTCCTCATTAGAGCATGGAAAAAATATTGCTTTAGTCTACTGCCTAAAATAATTAGAAATAATAGCATGAAATTTATGCTTAAAGCATTAAAAGCCAAGTTGATCCCACAGTTACGTTAATTTATGATTGTCAATCATATGAGAGAAAATAATAGCAAATGAGCAACAGAAATCCCTATTTGAGTACTGAAAATGCAATGAAGCACTAGGATTCTAGGAAATCATTGAAACAAATCATCGAAGTATTTTAGAGCCTTGACATTACAATGCAGGGGGTGGGGAGATGCTGTTTAAGAAAAAAAAAAAAAAAAAAAACTCAGCTAGTGAAACTGAGGCGACAGAACAAGGAGGTTCTCACATTTACCAATTCATTAATTTATATATTCATTTATTGAGCACCATGTTTGTGCTTAGATAGTGGACCACAGGTAAAGTTAGAAAATCTCTATTGAGATATATTTTGCACTAATGAAGGTATATTTTGATCAACCACAAGAAAATATTTAAAATAATAAAATAAAATTAATAGAAATGATTCTTTGTACTCCTCAAATGTTTACCTCTTCCTTATCATATCCAGATTCATAATATCTAAGAAGATAACTAATTTTCTTCCTTCCAAAACATGGTCTACTATAGCTCATATATTTCTGACTACTTTCTATCTGTTTGGGTTTTTATAGTAAATGATTACTAGGCTCCATTATGATGGAATATTTGTGGGAAAACTAGTCATGGATATGAGCCTTATAATTAGCACTTTCATCATCATGGATGCCACCAAATTCATGAATTTTGTAGATTCTTTTTGGATAGGATATTAAAAAATAAGAAAAATAATTAAAAATGATGATAGGGAGCAGGTATAATTCAGTGGTTTGAGCACCTCCTTCCCATTTACAAGGTTCTGGGTTCAATCCCCAGTGCCACCTTTAAAAAAAATGGAGATAAACCTCCATGAATTCAGCTAACAAGAGTAATACCTTCAAAATATAGTCTTCCAAATGTATTAATCTAACAGATAGCAAAGGGTCACAGGTGTAAGCAGGCTGTAGGAATGGAAGGAATATCTGTCAGCCTAATGTTCCTAAACATAGAGACTGTGAAGGAATTGAGAGGCAGGAGAAGAAAGCAGAAAGGATGGAGATACCATCTTCATTGAAAAAATTGGGAATGACAGCAATCTAAACTGGCCTTCTGTTCATCCTGCAGGGACACAAAGGGAAAAAATGAGGAGTAGATGTGTATCTAAGACAGGAAACTCAAGACATTTAGAAAAAGTCTTCTAATTTTAATCCACTAACAGTCCTGAGGGAGGAAAATACATATATAAATCATTATATTTCTTTACTGGCTTCTGGGCATTTAAAATTCTTCTTTTATTATTTTACTATTTCTTGATTTAAACTCAGAGTTTTCTTGTTTCTGAATATGTATGCATACATGCACATATCTTTTATAATTTGAAAGTTTTACAGCTGTTCTGTGCTTTGATGATCACATTTATAACTAATTATTATATATATTTTCTATGTTATATATTATCATATGTTATATGTCATAAAACATAATTAATATAACATATATATTATATTGCATCTAATCCTGAACAATTCACTCTGGATAGTTTATATGGAAGATAAAGAAATTAGAGTAATAATTATTTTCCTACCTTTTCTGCACTGCCTTTTACCTCTTGATTATTAGTTTAATATTATTAAGCTTTTTTGAGACTTAGATTAGAATTTATGTCCATAAATTGTCCACAATACAATTCACCTTCCTGAACCATAAAGTAACCTAAAAATGTCCTATGTAATGTTACTTAAAATAATACAAAAAATATTGGAAGTTAAATGATGCACAATGACAAAATAGGCAAATGAAAAGAAAATGGGTTTCTCTTGAAATTTAAAGTTGTTAAGCTTGATCTAAGTTGGAAAGTATTAGATGAGGCAAATAAATTACATTATAATATTAAGAGAACAATGCATAATGAAGATATGTCATTCATTAATTTGTCACTGACAATATTTTGTCAAATTAGCTAAGCAAAACCTCCCCAAATATAATAATATATTAAAATGAACACAATAAAGTAGTAGATATAAATTTATATCTCCTAACTTTTAAAAATCTAGTATAAAAATTTTAAGTATCTAGGATAATGTTATAAATCTCAGCATACATACAAACATGCAACATGAGTACATGCACACATTCACTCTCATACACACAATGTCTGCATGTTACATCAAGCTGAAAACCTCATAAAAGAAAGGCAGGAAGGCAGTTGAATGAAAGGAGGAGAGAGACACAGAGACAGAGGGAGAATAAGAGAGGGAAAGTGAGAGACTGAGAGAGTAGGATTGGTAGGAGGAGGAAGGAAGAATATTTAATTATATCTCAAATAAAAAAATTATAGAAATAAATACTGGCCACCAGAGGTTCTGAGGGGTGGGAAAGAGAAGAATAGGTGTAATATGGGGGCATTTTCGGGACATTGGAGTTGTCCTGCATGACATTGCAGTGACAGATACAGGTCATTACATATTTTGTGATAACCTAGAAAATTGTGTGGGACAGAATATAAATATAATGTAAACTGTAGTCCATGGTTAATAGCAATGCTTCAATATGTGTTCATCAATTGTAACAAATGTACCACACTAATGAAGGATGCTGTTAATGTGGGAAAGTGGGAGGGGGAGGTAGTGGGGCATATGGGAAACCGTTATATTTTTTTACATAACATATATGTAATCTAAAGCTTCTTTAAAAATAAAAAAATAATTTAAAAATGAGTAACCTAAATTAAGAAAATAAAAAGCATGAAATATGTAAAAAATTTCTGAAACTAATGTATGACAACAGTAACAACAAATATTCGTAGCAATGATTAGTTGATACAAGCTGATCTCTGAAAACATAAAAAAATGCAATAATATAAAAATAATATATTCAAGAAAAATAGGGCAAAATAAAATGCAAATTTATAAAATTAGAAATGGAAAATATTTAAAAATACAGAGAAAATTAATATAATCATAAACCAATTTGCTGAATTTCAAGTTAATATTTTTTAAAATGGTGTCTAAATTTCACAGCTGCTAAAAAATACCATATAACAGTTGGCTTAAAAAGTGGGAATTTATTACTTATGGTTTGGAGGCTAGGAGAAGTACAAATTGAGGTGTCAGCAAGTCACCTTAAAGATTGTGGTATTCTGGGACTCTCTGTTGGTGATCCTTGGGTCCTTGTCTTTTCTGTCACATGATCATGTCCTCCTTTATCTTTTGGGTTTCACTGACTTCCAGCTTCATCTCCTCCATGTGACTTTCTCTTAATATTGCCTCCAGGAATAGGATTAAGGCCAAACTACATTCAGTTGGGCCACACGTTCACTAAAATAAACACCTATAAAAAGTCCTTTTACCAAGGGTTAAGACCATGCCTCCTCTTCCTCTCGGGGTACATAATTCAACCTACCACATATGGATTATACTATTTTCTCAGAAATTTAAAACTAAAGTAAAAGGAAATTTTTAAAAAATTTAAACCTAAGCTAAATTATTACATAATATAAAAGTGGAGATAAGTTTTTAGGCAGATACCACAAAAGAAAATATAGAAACACAGATATCCTCAGCAAGTAACTGTATTTTTCAGACTATTTAAGCCATTCTAGAGATAAAAACAAGAAAGAGGGTTTCAAACACTTTGGCTTTAAAATTTAAAAATAATATTTCTACCAAATCTTGGCAGAAAACTCTCACAAACGTTACAAATAATTCTGACATGTGTTAAAATAACATGTGTTAATATATTATTAAAATAAATTCAGTCATGAATTAAAAGAATAATAAAAAAAACAACATGTTTTTTTCTAGAAAAGAAGCATGGTTTAAATGTAAGGATATTATTGATGTAATGCACCACAGAAATAAGTTACAGTAGGAAAGTGTGATCATCTCAAAAGAGTAGAAGATGGGTACAATTTGTAGTATATCTATATGTAAACTTTCAATGTAGAAATAAATCATATATGGACATTTGTTTATACATATAAATACATATGGTTTTGTTGAATGTATGTGCATATGTGCATATATGTGCATAATCATGAATTTGGTGTTATTTTTTAAAATGTCCAAATATGATTTTACAACATATTTAATAGTGAAACAATTTACTATATGGTATTAATAAAGTCAATATCAAAACCCACATATCCATTATTATTATTCCTATATGTCATAATTCAATTAATTCTCGGCATCAAATTAAAACACAAATATGTCATGTTACATACTTGTAATGGAAGGTATAAATATAGCATCATTTGCTGAGGATATAATTAAATGTATGGAAAAGTCAAGCATATAACCTTAGACTAACCTGGCTAGCCCTTCCCCCATCTCCTAGGCCAGCCTGTGTCCCCAGTACTGGTCCCTGGTCCTGGATCCAGAGGGAGTAGAGTAATCCTCTTGAACATAACAGGAGCATACATGCTGATTTAATATTCTTGGCTGCTCAAGAATATACTATGCAAAGAGATAGCTATGGAAATTTATTTGCTCATGGTTTTGAGACTAAGAGAACGTCCAAATCAAAGCATCATCAAAGTAATACTTTATTCCCAAGGCCGGTGTTCTGGGACTGGCTGCCAGTGATCTTTGTTCTTGGGCTCCTCTGTCATTTGCAATGCACAATGCAGCCTCTCCTGGCCTCTCCCTTCTCTTCTGGCTTCCATTGACCTTCAGCTCTTGCTTCCTGTGTTTTTTTCTTTTACTTTCTCAATTTTGTTCTGCTTATAAAGGAACAGTAATATGATTAAGACCCATCCTGGACCCCACCTTAACAGAAGTAACCTCATCAAAAAGTCCTGCTTACAATGGGTTCACAGCCACAGGAACAGATTAAGTTTAAGAACATGATTTTCTGGGGTACATACAGCTCTAAACTACCACATTTGTCTAGGCCAATCTGTCTGGTTGCAGCCTGAGGGGCTGAACCAGTATGCTCATTGCAGGCTCACCATCCCAGAATTTGCTCTGTGTGTAGAAGTCAGTTCACAGAAATATCTTACAGAAAGCTATGGAAGATAAATCAAGTCCTGGCTGCCCAGGGCAAGGAATTGCTGGCTATATTACATACAGTGCAGTGGCTATGACCATGAGGAAACTGTTTCCTAGGGAAGAGGGACTATTTTTATTTTTGGAAATGGGGGAATCCCTAGGGTCACAGGTGCATGCCCAAGACAAGATTCATGCAGATAAAGTACCAGGGAGGCTCCTATGCTTTGGCCTGGATCTATTTTCTAAACTCATTGTATGGATAAGTTCTGAAAGAGATCACTCAAAAAGGTTTAAATCTGCAAAGACTGGGAAAGGTGTTTTCTTATGTTTCTTTTCTTTCTTTCTTTTTTTTTTT